>JADDOH010017781.1:0-31398 GCA_016648135.1 Agrypnia vestita
AGGGGACAAATTGTCCTCAACAGCATGCGCGGCATAGAGTCTACGTGACGTTGCAACGTCGTGCACTGTTCCGCGACCTCGCGCACAACATAGCGCGGCATTTCTACGTGCCGTGGCAACGTTGCCATGCGCACGATACCCGAGCGTACTCACTGCAACATTCCGCGGAGCGTCAGTACCACGTGGGATGTAAACAAGTGAATACGCATGCGCTGCATCTGTCAAGATGACAATGCGGGGAAACGAAATCGTTCTCGAACTCGTCGAGCTGTATCGATAGAAGATCGCATAGAATGTCCGTCCTTCTTTCTCTTTGCAGTAAATAATTTCGCATCCCTTTTTATCTCTTAATTTCGATTTGTAATTTAAAATGTGCATAACATAAACAGATACGCGGCTATCATCATAACATCATAGTTGAGAGAATATTTCGCGACGTATGGAAACAATAATTATTTGCAAAAAGGACCTGTTTTAATAATATTCAATTTACTACAGTAAAACCTCGTTAATTTGAAATTGCGACCCAAAAAAACATTTCGAATTGCGCGGAACCACGTTTTCGCCAAATGAGATACCGCAGCTGTCATCCATAACCTCATCGGATGACATTTCCGCGACAAGATATGTGAGTCCCGGTGTGTACACGTCAAATGACCGCGTCATTGTCCCCGAAACATGAGCGTAGATGTTGATGCGACATGTCGAGCGGAATGTTTCGCGATTTGTCCCCTAGTGAATACATGGCTTTAGCATTCATTATGTGAGAGCTTTTGTGTTAAAGTAATGAATCTTGTAATATGAGTTTTAACAGCTAATGTGGCGAGAGACGGGCACAAGCGGCAATTTATATTTGGTTTCGCCAAATCTTAATGACTTAATAAAAGTATATCATAAAAATATAATAGTTTTCTTTTCTGATTACAAGATGACACACTTAAAATAATTTGTAACTTGAACACACCTGTGCCGCGGGGCGGAGTAGTGTGCCGCCAAAACTTGGCGTCTCCTACGCGAACGTAAAATATTTTCACCCGCCATATCTTGGCGGCAGGTTAAGGATGGGTTAAGAAACGAAGAAAGTTCATCAATTGTTTCAATTCAACAAAACAAAAGATTCGAAGTCAATCCACAAATTCCAAAAACTTTATTTAATTTCTTAAAGTTAATTATTAATTATTTTTACTCGATATTAGAAAAAAAACCTAACTATTAATGCGGTATTCCCTTATAAAGCTTTTTTAAGCCCGAGAGTATTCGGATCAGAAAAGTTATACGTTTCATATATTAGTACTATACAGGGTGTACCAGAGCTAGCAGCAGAAACTTGGCAGGTAGATTTCTGACTATGTGATGAGTCTAAAATGTTCAAGCAACCATGGCATAATATCAATAGTTATGGAGATATGCAATATCAAAGTTTGCATTTTTTTTCAATATTTCTTACTTTTTTTTTGCAATATTATATTATTATATTATTATTACAGTATCCTATATCGATTAAAAAAAATTAATTCGCTTTAATACAAGTAGAATAAAATGATAAAAACCTTGGAAAAATTGAAAAAAGTCATTTTTTACAAGGTTTGTATCATTTTATTTAAGTTGTATCGAAGAAAATTAAATATACATTATCGATATAAGTTACTGTAATGATAGTTCAACTTTTTGCAAGAATAAGTCAGAAATATGGAAAAAAATGCAAACTTTGATATTGCATATTTCCATAACTATTGATATTAGGTCATGGTTGCTTGAACATTTAAGACTCGTAACATATTCAGGAATCTACCGGCCAAGTTTCTGCTGCTAGCTCTGGTGCACCCTGTATAATGATATGAGAGGTACAGTAGCCGGCAAACGTCTTGAAATTTTACGGCGTAGTGGGGGGAAGTTTGCGCATGTACCATTCCACCAAGGAGACCCAAATTTAGTCTTCTGCGCATTCCCCCACTACGCCAAAAATTTCATGTAGTTTGCCGGCAACTGTATACATGTTTTTCAATTTCAAAAATTTATAATAAAACAAATAAGTACAATAGCTTCTCGGTATTCATGCGAGTATCGTTCTTGAAAGGGTTGACTACAGCGCAAGTGGTTCTAATATAATTATGGTGTACAGCTGGAGTATCGGACCACGACGGTAAACATTTAATCATCTTAAAGCCATGTATTCACTAGGGGACAAATCGCGAAACATTCCGCTCGACATGTCGCATCAACATCTACGCTCATGTTTCGGGGACAATGACGCTGTCAATTGACGTGCACACACCGGGACTCGCATATCTTGTCGCGGAAATGTCATCCGATGAGGTTATGGATGACAGCTGCGGTATCACATTTGGCGAAAACGGGGTTCCGCGCAATTCGAAATGTTTTTTTGGGTCGCAATTTCAAATTAATGAGGTTTTACTGTAGTAAATTGAATATTATTAAAAACAAGGTCCTTTTTGCAAATAATTATTGTTTTCCAGACGTCACGGAAATATATCGCCCTATGAGGTTATGAAGATAGCCGCGTATCTGTTTATGTTAATGAGTTTATCGAAAAGTAAGAAGAGAAAAAAGAGGAGAATGCGAAATTATTAACTGCAAAGAGAAAGAAGGACGGACATTCTATGCGATCTTCGATCGATACAGCTCGCTGAGTTCGAGAACGATTTCGTTTCCCCGCATTGTCATCTTGACAGATACAGCGCATGCGTATTCACTTGTAAACATACCACGTGGTACTGACGCTCCGCGGAATGTTGCAGTGAGTACGCTCGGGTACCGTGCGCATGGCAACGTTGCCGCGGCACGTAGAAATGCCGCGCTATGTTGTGCGCGAGGTCGCGGAACAGTGCACGACGTTGCAACGTCACGTAGACTCTATGCCGCGCGTGCTGTTGAGGGACAATTTGTCCCCTAGTGAATACATGGCTTAATGCAGTAACCAGTCCGCCACTGATTCATGCCGCACTTCAATACAATACACAGAAAGCCTTTTAACCCCAATATGAAAGCCTCCGTGGGTGAAGTTTGGTTTGGAAGTTCACCTGTAAGGCTCCAGCATTTGTCACGTCAAGCCTTGGGACGTGTTGTTACACTCGGCTCATAGATAACCTGAAGATATAGGGTGGGAACAGTAATTAATTATTACATACAAAATTAATTATTTTAATAATGGGGATGATGCAGGTATTTGAATGTTTATTAGGTTATTTTTATCTTTAATTACTTTATTAATTTCTAGTATTTCTAGAGCATTCAATTTACGAACCTTCGCCTTTAGATGCGTCATCATTATTAATAAGTACTATTGTATGTAAAAATTAATTACTGTTGTATATGTCAGTAAATTACTATTCCCCCTACGTTTTTTTTTTTTTTTTAAATTTTTTAGTATTTGTTATTTATTTATTTATTTATTTATTTATTGTTTATTTACATTAAGATTAGTTGATACAAGATACTAATAACTGCCACACTAGGTAAAAACCTGTTCTGTGGCAGTTATTCTCATATGGTATTTATTTAGTGGATAAAAATGACAATTGAAGAATCTTAATTTAAAAGAAAATAAAAATAAAAAATATACGTTGTCCCTTTGCTTTCAATTTGTCGGCCATATTGACTTACTATTGCCTCTGAAGATGATGATTGTGTCCATCGAAAGCTATACATAACTCAAATAAATGGAATGAAACGTTGTGTATACATTATTGTGTATATTATATTTGGTTACAATTCCGAGGTCTTCGAAGAAGTAGGTACACAACGTGACACTCAGGTAGGCTGTTTTTGAATACATTATGTTTTTAAGGTATTGCAAAACATCTTAATTTTTTTTATGATTTCTTTAAAAGTTATTTTATGGTATTAATTAATGAATAATTTTTTCAAAAATAAAAAATATGCAAATATATTGAGGATTATTTCACAGTTGCGTCATTGAAACGTAAGCAAAACATGGGGGTAAAGTCTATTCCAATATTTTATGCATGAATGCCATCGACGAATTTTGATATCGAGATTTTTTGCTTTAGATTTAAAAGATTATCTTACCGCACAAGAGGCCGCTGATTTTATTGCAGAGAACGGAGAATGGGAGAACGATGAAGAAGAGGACATTTTAGATGTTATTTTATTATTAAAGTTAAAGTTAAGTTATTTTAGAGTTACACGAAGACGATATATATTAAATATGTACAGGGTTAATTGGAAAACATTAATAACCTCGCAGCCACAAAGCAGGACTATATTCCTGCCTTGATTATGAGTCGAAAATGTTCAAGCTATTTTGACCTAATATCAAAAGTTATGGATATATGGGACATCAAAGTTTTTTTTCAATATTTTAGACTTTTTTTTTATAAAACGTTGGACTATTATTACAGTGACTTATATTGAATATGAAAAATTCATTCTCTATAATACCAGTCAAATAAAAAAATAAAAAACTTCGATTTTCAATTGGAAAATAAATGGAAATTTTTGCAAAAATGCAAACTTTGATGTCGCATAACTATTTATATTGGGTCGCATAACTATTGATATATTAGGTCATGATCGCTTGAACATTTTCGACTCATAATCAAGGCAGGAATATAGTCATGCGAAGTTATTGATGTTTTCCAAATAACCCTGCGTAACCATTTGAAGAAATTTTGAAAATACACTCAAAAAGGTTGATGAGTGAACCTTCAACATTTCAGTCTTCCACGTCCTAAAAATTGTACATGTTTTGTTTCATACCTATATCGTCTATCTCCCTGTTTTGCTGACGTTGCAAAATGCAACACCTCAAATTTTCCAAAGTAAAATATTTTTCAATATTTTTTGATGAAATTTTCTTAATGGTGTAGTTTTAGAACATATTCTCAGATTTCATGAAAATTGAACAAAGAAAATTGGTTGTTGTATTAATATTATGTATAAATGCATAGTAGGTACCTACATTAAATAAATAAATAAATAATTAAACTGGTTTAAAAAGGAGTTAAATAATTCAAATGATTTTCAGGCGTATTCTAGTTAATGTTGATAATTTGGAAGAATGCCATGTACACAGATAAAGGATATTACTTTAAAAACTCCGATCAAAAAAAATATATAAAGATGTATCATTAACAATCTGTACTAGTTTATGGGAATGACAGAGTAGTATATATTCAAATTACATAAGAAACAAGGTGTGTTAAATTAACATATATTAATTATACACTTTCGAAAAAAAAAAGAGATAGTCTATCATGGGTGGAATTGATGAACGTTACGTTGTGTAAATACTTTGACACTTAAGCCATCCGTACGATAGGTCATAAGCCCTATCAACACCAACAAAAAAGACTTCAATTTCTACTTTCCCATATAAAAAACAGTGACGTCTCTATGAGACATCTATAATATACAGGGTTATTTGTAAAACATTAATAACCTCGCAGGACTATATTCCTGCCTTGAGTATGAGTCGAAAATCTTCCAGCTATTATGACCAAATATCAATAGTTAAGGAGATATGCGACACCAAAGTTTGCATTTTTTTTGCAATACTTGTGACTTCTTTTTTGTAAAACGTTAGACTATCATTACAGTAACTTATATCGAATATAAAAAATTCATTCCCTTTAATACAAGTCAAATAAAAAAATAAAAACCTTCGAATTTCAACTGGAAAACATTCCAATTGGATTTTTTTCGGGGTTTTTATCATTTTATTTGACTTGTATTAAAACGAATGAATTTTTCGTAATCGGTGTGAGTTACTGTAACGATAGTTCAACGTTTTACAATAAATAAGTCAGAAATAATGAAAAAAAATGCAAACTTTGATGTCGCATATCTCCATAACTATTGATATTAGGTCTTAATAGCTTGAACATTTTCGACTCATAATCAAGGCAGGAATTTAGTCCTGCGAGGTTATTAATGTTTTACAAATAACCCTGTATATCTTAAATATTGATGTCTTCCTGGATTAAAACCCCGTATTTTGTTCTTGAAAAATTTGCACATACTCTAAATATTCTGAATATGAAAACACTACTTACTAAAAACATTGAGAATAACGATAAAAACATAAATTTAAACAAGCAAATATAATAAACGAAATTCTTATAGAAATTGCTTCATTCATTTAGATGAGTGCTGTTTTGATAATGACAGAGGAAACATTGTTTTAGTTCCGCAAGTGAATGCCACAGATAAAAAATAACTAAATGATGAAACATATTTACATTGACATAATTGAAACCGTGTCACACGTTGCACTTGACTGTTTTTAGATTATTTGTTCAGCTGTCTTTTATAATTAACTTCTGATTTTCTCTAGCTTCGTTCAACAAAATTACAAAAAGCAAACTTTACATTTTTTTATATCTTTATAATTACAGGCACATAATTTGCATTTGACCCTATCGTCATTATTATTTTTGGAAAAAAAACTTCCATGCGACGCTCTTATTTTATTCTTTTCAGGGAGCATATTAACTGCAAATACTCATCACTATTAACTATATTCGCGGAAAATAAAACGCGGGTAACTAATAATTACGCAAATCACATATAGCGGTCACGGTCACTAGACAATTAATAAACGAGTCGAGTCAAGCGGCGTGCGGCGCTCGCAAGTTGGATCGTTCGAAAGTTCGAGTAACTCGAGTTGTATTGCCAGCGAGTCAATTCCAGTTGCGTTTCTGGCAAATCGAGTCAACTCGATTCATGTGAGAATATACGATTGCGGACGGCGCGGGCCGCGTCGCTCGGCTGGGTTGTAGTCGGAACGCTTCGCCAAAAAGGCGAAGTATTCCGACTACTGACTCGCTGGCGATACAACTCGAGTTACTCGGTTAAATTAACTCGAGTCGCCCATCGCTATCCAATGGTCGACAAAATGTGACCAAAAAGGTTTACAAAAACACGTGAGTAACGAATAAAAATACATAAGCGATTAATTAAAGAGTTCAACCAAGATTACGTAATTGTTAAGGCCTATTCCTAGAATTCTCCAAAAAATGTGATGGTTCGAAACCAAATTTTGCCTTATGCGATTTCATTAATTATCTTCTGCACGTTCGCCGATTGTTGATGCTTCTAACCAAGTTGACCTTCAATCAGGGCTATTCTCATCTTGCTTGCCGTATCATGACAATAATTTCTTGATTATTATTATATAACTTTGTACGTCTTGTCAATTTTGACGTGCTATATTTTATAACATAAGTGCTAGTATTATTTACAAAGATGGTAAAAATACGTTTGTTCACACGTTGGTATCTACGACTTTCTTTATCTTAAGTGTCAATTAAAATAGTGTCAGTATTAATTAAAATAACAAAATAGAAATATTGATAATTCAATTTACATTATATTAAACATTGTGATATACACATGTTGAGCTATTTTATTATTTCTTTAGTTTGGAGTAAATTAATCTGTATTCGGGTAAGAGAGCGGGTCTCGTAGTGGAGAGGGTTTTTTGGCTTATTAACGGAAACGAGTTTGGTATCAGAGACATGTTGAGGAATGTGATGTGATTCATATGCATTTTCTCAGAATTTAAAAAATAAGTTAACGGTTTCTAAATTGTTCATTTTCAATTCTTTGTAAGGCACCTAATGGAGTTGTTTTAATTTATGACTACCGACATCAACATGGTTACTATCAATTATATTGTAAGAAAATTTCGAGAAGTGATTATTTTTTAAGAAACATCAATGTTTTTCTATTTTCGTATTTTGGTTTCTCGCGGTTTGCCCAATACATTTGTTGTCAAAATCTCCACAAGTTATTTTGTAGTTTCCACTTTTTTAAGTTAATGAAGAATTTTTCCAGTGTTATTGATAGAAAACGCGGGTTTTATATGCGCATGATGATGAGAGGTACTGCAACTCTCGAAACTACTGTACGCTTTACAAAGTTTGATTTAATGTAAAATAAAAATATTGTGCCATAAAATTGCTGCCATATCAACCAGAAATGTTGAAAAATATATTTAAATGTTTGTTAACTTTCAACATATATATCATATATATATATATATATAATATATATCGATTGGAACGATTTAGATGCTAACGCAACATTTTCAATAATGTTATTAATACTAAACTTAAGACTAAAGGACGGCGTGAGGAGTGGGGTGGAGATTAGATTCCGGTGGGAATGCTGGAACCTAAATTCGAACCACGGACCTTGTCTTACGCGGACAACGTGATACTAATTTCACTATCCCAGCCACTTAATAAGTCGTCAATATTTGATAGTTATATGTTTCTCTTTGAATTATTAATTCACTTATTTATATTATTCCATCTTTATTAGGAGAGTAATCGATTGTTGCGAGAATATCAAACGAATAATAAATATTACGGGACTCGCTTCCATAAATAAATGAAAAATATAAATAACATATATATATATATATATATTATATATATATATATATTATGCATTTTATGTTGTTCATATTATGTATCATATTTTATTGCACTATGTTCGTTAATTTCAATAAATAAATAACTTAAGATGATAGCATCGAAAACGTTCTTATTGTTACATGTAAATAAAGAAAGTAAACAAAGTTATCATATTTTAACATGACCTTTCACAAGAAAATTTCGAAAAATTAAAAATATTGACATTTGACATTTCTTAAAAAAGCTTTACGCACACGCCAATAAGTAGGTCACGTCTATTTTTGAGTGTTGTGATAACAGTCCCTATTATCTTCAGAACAGGGGAAATATCTTAATGACTGTGCCAGGCTTTTGAGATTCCTTCATAAGTTCCACATGCCCGAACTGTCTCTGAGCCCGGTAAACATGACTTCAGCCGTGCCCGGTCGGTGCGGGTCACCTAGATTACCGCCACCGGTAGTGCTTCAGTCCCTTCGCCGCCGGCAATCGTAAAGCCGGCTGGTATCACATACATATTGTCATCCATAACAATTACATAAAGTATAAACATGAAGGTATTTAGGCTTAAAATGGTCTTGATGCAAGCGTTCGTGGTTTTGTGCTGCATCGTTTTCGGATCGCTGGTCCTCAGTTACGTGACTTTTAGATCTGACGACGTTACGACAGTGAGAGGAAACTCTTCGGTGAGAAAAAGTTTCGACAGTGAGAAAAAAAAACTTTTTCACAGTGACAAAAATGAAATCAAAAATATTCTCATGTGGACACACTATTTCACAGAGCCTTTTGTATTCCTCAAACAGGGTCGCGACTGTTTCATAAACGCGGGTTGCGAGTTCAATAACTGTTATTTAACCAGAAATAAAAGATATTTAAACAATATAACGCAGTGGGACGCGTTGCTGTTTCACGGTCCAGAATACACCACCAGAACCGAAAAACTCTGGTACCGCCACCCTGTACCGGAAGATAGGAGCGCTCACCAAAAGTACGTGTATGTTTCTATCGAATCCGCTTCTAACTACCCCATTTGTGACGCGAAATGGGAAAACTATTTTAACTGGACCATGACGTACCTGCTGGACTCGGACGTCCCGTGGGAGTACCTGGATATCAGGGACAGGCAGACGGGCGAGCTCGTCGGGCCGCGAGACGGCGTGCGGTGGAAGGACATGCAGAACGTAACGGAGGAAGTGAAATGTGTTTTAAGGACAAAAACTAGACCAGTGGCTTGGTTCATTTCCAACTGTGTGACAATCGTCAAACGAGAAGACTACGTGAAAGAGTTGAAGAAAGAAATGGCCCTGCTTGGAATGACGCTGGATATGTATGGCTCGTGTGGAGATCTGATATGTTCCAAGGGGTACAATTCTTCCTGTGTGAAGAAGCTTAAAGAAGAATACAGATTTTACTTATCATTCGAAAACTCCTTTAATGCGGATTACGTAACGGAGAAGCTGCTCAGGGCCATGCAGAATGATGTGGTGCCAATCGTCTTCGGAGGAGCGAATTACGCGAGGTTGTTTTTCACTTCCTAGAATTTTGTATCTGCAGTCAGGTTTTATTTTTTTAATGTGTATGTTAATACAACTGTCCCAATTAAATTCTTCGTTTTAACTTCAATTTGAAAGCATAGTATCAATTTATCTACATATCTATATTTACCTATAAAACTCAATGTCCGTCTTTTCTCTATACAAATCTACACCATTTGTCCGATCTGACCTAAATTTTGTATACATATTCTTTGGGACCCGGCGGATAAGAAATGCAACATTTCTCGCTTCCCCCTTAACACCTCACCCCTCATGATATATTTTCTGTATAAATGTACACCGTTCAACCGTTTTGACCAAAATTTTGCATACTTATTCTTTTGGATCCCTCGCGTAACGTGCGCGACACCCTTTTCCCTTAACCTTTTTTTCCCCTTTCTAAGATATATTTTCCATACAAATCTATACCCTTTGACAGATCTAAATTTGACCTAAATTTTGTATGTTTATTTCCTAAAAAATAAACATTCGAAAGTTCTAAAACATAAAAATTTAGGACACTAAACTTTGCATAATTATTATTAAGGACCCTGTGGAAAGGAAAGTGGTCATTTCCTCTCTCCTCTACGCTAAATTCTCTTCAAAAATTAAAAATGTGTTACAAATCTGACCCAATTTTGCATGCTTAATCTTTTGGACCTTGCGGAAAAAATAGGCGCAATCTGCCTTCTTCCCTTTTTCACTAATCTCTCTCCCAGATATAAATGTAATGCACTCCATCTCCAAGTTAAATTTTTTACTTTTAATTCTGAATTCTAAAAAAATATATTATATATTTTATATATATTTTTTTGTTGCATTGTTCATTACACTTTATCGAGAAGTTAAGTTTCACGAAGCCACATTGGGAATGGTTAGAGGAATATTCAATATTCAATGATTTTTTTATGCTCATTTTTTGTGCTGTCACACGTGCTCTTAGTGTTTAATATTAATTTTTTTCTCCATTTTTTTTTGACGTAGAGTTCGAAACATTTTCTTTTATTCGAATAATTGTTTTTACTTCCTTTGTAATTAATAATCTTTATTAATTTAAATTCTTTGACCCTTGAGAAATGTTATGCAAACATGTAGGTGAATGATAGACAATTTTTATTTAAAATTTATATTTGTATTTAATAGAATCTTGATTATTACGTTATCTTGAATATATGTATCGTTCTGATGAAAATATGTACAGTCATTCCTTACCATTCTCACGGATATCTTATTCACCTCCTGCCTGGATTAAATGGAAACATTTATGTTATTAAGAGGCATCGAACAATAATGGACCTTCCCCCCACAAAGTTTTCAACTAAATCTTTAACCCGGGCAACGTCGGGTACGGAACGCTAGTATGATGTAAATAAGAAAAAGTGGAAGGTATTATATATCTTTCTTACCATTCTCTTTTCATTAATTCCTTGAACATAACTAAAGCATGAGACCCCTTTTTAATTATATTCACTAGGCTAAGATTAGCTTTATATTCTTTCCTAAATTGTTCGTTCTTTAATAAATTGATCTGTCACATATTTTTGTCCTCATTTCCGTTCAGTGTTGATACCAGAATTCTATTGTCTACCACTACTTTTGCCTTGAATGACAAATTTCCATTATAAATTATTGTATTTAAAGCGCTGTTTACTATGTCTTTCGCTTTCCCTGCAGTCATCCTTCATTTGATATCTTTATCAGCCTTTCCGATTCTATCGAACAAACTTCCCACATCTACTTGTTTCAAAGATTTATTATCTACCAGTATATAAGACGTTGTCTAACTTTTATCCTTCTCGAACAACTTGCGGACTTATTCTTCTAGTTCTTGTCCGGTTGTTTACGTTAGCGGTCATTATATGACTTGCAGCAGTTCTTAATATTGGATTGTATATTTCCAGAACCATTGCCTAAGACTCCTCGGTCAGAATGTTCATCATTTTCAATGACCAATTCTGCTCTCAATTTTGCTCTAAATTATGAGATGCAGAATCGGGTACTTCTCTAGATGTCTCAAAATAGGCGATTTTCAGGTTTATCATTCAAAGGATTTCTTTTTCGATTCGTTTTAGGATCATCATTAAATTTACTTTTGTATCCCTATCAATCCAGATTATTTTTAGAAACTATCTTTAAAGTCACATTTTAAACGTTTCAAGTTGCTTTAGCATTTTTTTTTTCAGTGAATGTTTAAGACTCCATTCTGAATACAAGTCTGAGCACGCATTATTCTCATTTTCAATTGAATTAAATAAAAATCATATAATAAAAATTAATATCTCTTCGAATCTGTCTCACCAAGTTATCAATTCCAGAAACGGTTTCCATTCCAGATTTGCCCCGCCAAATTCTTACATCGACGCCAGAAAGCACAGCCCGCCTGACCTGGCAAAACTGATCCACAGCCTGATGCTGGACACCGACCAGTATGCGGAGTTCTTCAAATGGCGGCAGTACTACACTTACCACTCGGTGTTCGACAGCTACGAGACGCACCCGTTGTGCAAGCTCTGCAAGGCTCTCAACGACCCCGAAAAAATGTCGCCGAGAACCAAGGAGAACATGAGAAGCTGGTGGAACGGAGAGGAACAATCAAACCTTTGTAAATAAATTTCATGTTAAAAAATGTATTGGGAATAAAACACGTGAAACCTTTGGCAAGGAAATTGATTTGATCTAATCTTGATGTCTACAGGGTGGCTGGGTTGCGCAGCAATTGCACACGTGCGTGGAATTAGATTCAGTCGAGATAAACTCAGAGATCAATTGAGATTGGTGGGATCTATACACGTGCACGCGTTGATAGCGATACACGACATGTGCGCACAAACGTCGTACAACGTTCATACAACTTTTTGTTACATACTTATTTTTTATGACCCAGCGGGATTCACTTTTCATCACAAGTAACAATGCGATTCAAAATTTCGTCATTTATGTGTCGAGCAACAAATTAAGGCAAGCCGTTTTTAGCGAAATTTAAAATAAATTAAATTTTAATAAATATTATTATTAAGTTCTACGGATTAAGTATTTTTATGTGTTACAGCTGTTTCGGCTTGTAAGGCCATTATCAAACAGTCGAAACAGCTGTAACACATAAAAATACTTAACCCGTAGAACTTAATAATAATATTTATTAAAATTTAATTTATTTTAAATTTCGCTAAAAATAAATATGGAGTTCTACAAATTAAACACAAAAACCATAAATAAATAAATAAGGCCAGCCGCTTTGCGAGTTCTTTTATTTTCCAATCGGACTTTTTTGCAGGTGAATCAATATCATTTTGTTACTTACATTGAAGGCTGTTGCTAATTTTACTAAAGCTTTCAATTTGTCACTATCAACTTTGGTTTCCGGTGGTCCATGGGGCTCATTGTTGAGGTCGAAATTTGCACAACGGAAGTAACCAAAAACGCAATGTGCGTTCGTTTGCGGTACCTGTTTCGTATACGTCGTTGATATCGCATGCCGTCTGTGTAGCATTAGTGCCATGAAAACAACTCGATTTTTCATTTTCTCCATCGTCGCAGACACAGTGACATCAAAGAAAAAACAAACGGCGGGAAAAAAAATGACACGGGACAGAAAATTTTGATAAAATAATGCTTTATCCTTAATATGAGTTTGATATCGAACATTAATTTAGGCAGTAATAGAAAACGAGAATTTTTTAGGTAAGGACCTAATATTTTTAGATAAAATAATAAAAATAGTTTTCGTTAAGCAAATGAATTGTATTGAAAATAAGTTTAAGAATAGCGTCGACAAGTGACAAATTCGTAACCGTGAAAAAAATTCGTAACAGTTAGTTTGTTATTTAGTCACGAAAGAATTTCAAGAATTTAAAAAAAAACATGTCTATAAAAATAGCAACTGTGCTCATGATTACTAGTGCTGATATAGCTCTATTTAATAGCTACGGATTGGCGTTTATATCATACTTAGACTGACTAAAATAACTACAATCAAGAATAATTAGAACTATCGCAAATTAAAAACCATAAGAAGCGTGTGTTCCGTACAGGATTTGAGGAAAATCTTAAAAAATCTAGATTTTATTGACTGCCCTGAAATGTGCCCCTTATATTTTGTATGATTTGTATTTTCTATGAAAAGGCGACTTCCGCACGGTACCGATGTTGCCAATGGGTGTCTGATTTTAATTAAACGAAAATGTGACGAAAATATGGAGGGGGTAAAATTGTGTCCCCCGCACCGGCTTGCCTGATTGGGAACAGTGTAAATACTCACTCAAGCCAGGCCACAAGGTTTTCTTATTTCAAATAAATGTGGAGGTAGAAAAATTTTTATTTTGACTCTTTTATTTTGACGATTCAGCAGAAGTTATTAGCGATCCACTCCTACAAAAAAAAAAGTCTTTGTTTTAAGGACCAACCTGACAATCAATTCAAACCGGTACAGAAACTACCAACACAGCACAAATATACGATTAAACACTAGATATAATAAAATAAAAACAAATAATTTTTACGGTGACGGCACCAAACAGTACGTATTTCCAAAATTATTTAACAAACTACCGGGCAGACAAAAAATGAAACGGGATAAAAATTATAGAAAAATTATTAAATTAATATCACACAGTGAACTGTAAAAAATTGTGATAAATTTATTTTTATTATTAATTTTTTTTATTTATATTTATTTATTTAACACCCTTATGGACCTTTACAAAATAAAAAATTATATATGACATAATACATGCATTTAAAAATATTCAAGTACAAGGTTACAGTTACAAGTAAAAATCACAAAAGACAGATAGTTATAAAGATTACAGTACATCAAGAGGATAAAGTAGATATAAAGTACATATAATAGATCTGTGTAAATTAAAAACAGAAATGAAAAAATGAAGTTTAAACAGGAAGAAGAAAAATAAAAATTTATTTATCCATTAGCATTTAGTTCAGATATAAAGAATTGTTTCAATTTAGTTCTGTACACAGTTATACTATCAGCAAAAATTTCGACCACCTCCGCATGTTTATTCCCCTAATGAGTGTAGTTTGAGGATTACAGAGTTTTCTAATTTTCCATTAGTTCTGACCTTTCCTCTATAATATAATAATGTACTGTGTCTTGATGACCTCGATGGTGCATATAAGTCGATCAGACTAACAATCTGGGGGCAAACAATCATTTTATTTATGATCCTCTACAGAAATATTAGGTCTGTCACGGTACGTCTCACAGACAATTCTTACAGTTGCAAACAACTAAGGAGATATTCATAATTGATATCTTCCAAGCGTATATTTAATTTGTAATTAATAAATATTAAGAACTTTTTTCTAAAGGGTTCTTAAGATTTATTAATTACAAAGAAGAAGTTCTATAAGGTTCCAAACAAAGTGGCGGAGTGTGTCGGTGACTGCAGAAGGTTCCAGAACGTTTGATAAAGTTTTAGAATGTTCTGGAAAGAGAACGTTCTAGAAGATTCTTTATTATTCTAAAGAAATTTCTATAACGTTCCAAATAGTGTGGTGGAGAGTGTCTGGGGGTTTAGAAGATTCCAGAACGTTCATGAAGGTTCTCGAATGCTTTAGAAGGTTCTGAAAAGAGAAAGTTCAAGAAGATTCTAAAAGGTTCCAAACTGAGTGTCGGAGTATGTCAGTGAGTCTAGATGGTTCCGGAACGTTTGATAAAGCTTTAGAAAATTCTGGAAGGAAAAAGATCTACAAGATTTCCAAAAGTTTTATAAGGTCCCAAACTGAGTGGCGGAGTGTGGTTCCAGAACACTCCAGAAGTATTCTGGAAGGAGAAAGTTTAAGAAGGTTCTATAAGGTTCCAAACTGAGTGGCTGAGTTTATCGGTGAGTCTAGAAAGTTCCAGAAGATTAAGAGAACGTTCCAAAATGCTCTAGAAAATTCTCTATGGAGAAAGTTTCAGAAAGTTGTATAAGGTTCCAAACTGAATTGTGGAGTGTGTTGGCGAGTTTAAAAGGTTCAGGAAAGTTCTAGAGGGTTTAAGAATTCTCTAGAAAGTTCTGGAAAGAGAAAGTTCTACAAGCTATCAGAAAGATCTATAAGGTTTCAAATTGAGTGGGGGAGTGCATCGGTGGGTCTAGAGGTTCCAGAAAGAATTATAATGCTTTAGAAGGTTCTGGAAAGGGAAAGTTCTAGAATATTCCAGAAAGTTCTATTAGGTTTCGAAATGCTCCAGAAAGTTTTGGAAGGTTCTCTCAAGAGTGTTATGATTGTGCGCTAAAATATCTGTTGATATTTTGGCAAAGCGAAGACGGTCCAGCAAGGCAATCTAATCACAGGTGCCGAAACCAGCAAAGAAGAGAAGTCAACACAATTCTATGCTGACTGAATTATGGTCCCGAGCGAAGCCGGGCCAATCAGCTAGTAAGAGATAGAAGTGATAGGCGAGATGTTCAGCACAATTTATTAGGAATATTGGTGGTATCCTGTCTGGTCCAGCGCATTTATTGTGATCCAGTTGTTTAATTAGAGTTAAAATCTCACTTTGATTAATATAGACATTCGATATATTTATTAGATCGAAAACCTCGAAATTCGGCATATAATATCAGAAACATGTTTGTTATTTCACTTAGGTACATTATTTCCTACGACATTACTGAATATTCGGTACACCAGTATAATTTTTTTTAATGAGGTTGTGCATTTCCAAAAATTTTTTGTGTTGTTCTGTATATTTTTCTCGATATTATTTAAATAGTTATTGAAATACAGTTTTGAGAGAACGATACACTGCCTCCTTAACCTAATAAATTCAGTGTAATTGCACAAGTTTCGACTTTCTTTGTATATTTTGTGGGCAGATTTTTTAAGATATGTCAAATTAATTAGCTCATAATTGAACCATTTAGGGTTTTTTGATTTAAGATGCTTGCGTCTAGAATTTTTTTTTCTATAATTTGATAAATTAACTTGTAAAATTGGTTAGCTGCATTATAAATGTACTCCAGTCCAAGTTACTCCAGTGATATCATCGTTTTGGAGGAATGACCAATCAATGTTTGAAAGATGAATGCTGATATTCACATAATCTGCTTTATGAAAATTGAAAGATGTTTCTTCCTGGCTTGTGGGGTAGCATTATATTGATAATGATTTCAGACATCTTCTCTATAAAAAGATTATGGAAATTGTAATGGCAGGTGATGGGGATCTGTTGGAAGATGTGAATCACCTGATAGTTCTACAGACAATTTAGAATCACTGGAGACTACTAGATCCAGTAAGCGATGATTGACATTGTATATTGAGTTCACTTGAGGTAGTGCCAAGAAAGAGCACATGTCCAAAATTTCACGGGGGCTGTCTGACATAACTGTATTTGTAGAATTTTCAATCGTATCCCACTTAATATTTGGTAAATTGTAGTCACCAGTTAAAATGAAAACTGCTTCAGGATATTTTGTCTTTATAATTTCAACATCTTACACATGATTCTTGAATACTTGTAATTTTATTGTGATTTTATTTAATACAGTTATTAGTACACCACCTCTTCTTGATTTATGGCTAGTCTCTTGGTTTCTATCGCATCTATAGATATTGTGATTTAAATATCCAAGTTCTTCTGTTTTTATTTGGTGGTCAAGCCAGTTTTCACAGTCAAGTCAAGTCAGGAGGAAAACATCGATAAAAAGAACAAGTAAGGTAGTTTTGACTTCTTTAAGTTTAGTTTTCATTCCGCGAACATTCTGGTAATAGAATTTTATTGAGTTCAGTTTTTTTGGGGACGTTTCAATATTTGAGATCTGGTTGCGATTTCTTGATGAAGTACAGAAATTTGCTTTCTTTGTAATATTGTTAATTCATTAAATATCTTATCACTGTCATCTGAAATTTGTCTCTTTTTTTTTAGATAGATATAACCTGTTCTGCATTGTTGAATATAACTTTGAGCGGTGTAAGTTTGTTTGGTTTTGGAGCAATCCGTAATGTTTTAAAACCATTTTGTTGATTTTGCTCACAATACTGTAGCAGCGTCCTCATTCATTTTATGGATTTGAGTTTCGGCTTGACTTTCTTCAACATTTAACATTATTGTGTTTTTTGATCTGGTTTTTATTTCTTCAATTTCATCAATTGTATCACAGATATCGAGATTTGTATTAATAGATGTAGATTGATTTTGGTCCATAGATTTGTAAGCGGAGAGCTCACCCTCCATGGCTGCCATCTTGACCGCTATGTGACCAATGGCAGTTCAGTTGATTTTGGCATAACTTTTGCTATTTGTTGTTTTGTTGCTAAAATCAGTGAATATATTTGCAATGGAATTTACAGCATCCTTATATGTATGTATCGGTGATAACCCTGATTTTTAGCGTACACTAGTGACGTTTTGTGGAATACCCACCTACACTAACAACACACCTAGTTTATTTGTCTTTTTACTGTGAAATGTGAAGCTTATAATAAGTTTTATGCACTTTCAATACAATATATGGCAGTGAACTATCGAGCTACATAGGACTTCACTGATCTAATTACTATTTTGGTTGTCTGATACTTGAATATTTAGAAACACCTAAAATGACATGTGACAGGTTGGTCTTATGTTATGAATCTATGTTATGAAATTTGTTATTCTTTAGTTAAGGACCACTAACTAAGTAATGTAGCCTGAACATATTATGCTGTAATGTATTCTTGCGTACACAACACGCATCTCTATTTAAAAAAAAAAACCAAACTGTCCATAGAAAATGTCCCCGGTCAAATTATAAATCCGGTGACAGCTTTCTTTTTAGTTAAAATTAATTAATTATTTATTGTATGTGATGTAGGTTTCTGCTCAGGATTTTATGTATTAAAACAGTCGTGGTGTTATTTTAATATCAAAAAGCTAAAAAGTTGATAAAATAACCATCAGTGAATGGAAAAATGTTTGCTGACATACAAAAGGAATTGAAATTGAGTACGCGACGAAGGATATTTAAATGGATGAAATCACAGACTTTAATCAATTTAATATGAATTTAGACGAGGATTTGGAGTCTGATACAAACGATTATAGTTTATCTGATTAAAATTAACTATAAGAATTCGAAATTACTTAACCACAATTATACCCGCTTATATATTTATTTTAAAAGCTATAATCCGTCAAAAATAACGTAATTTTATTATATATTTCGGCCGCCAGTTAAGGCTGTGAGAACAGTGCTATCCAGAGTAGCGTAGCGCCTTGATGATAACATTAGTGATGGAAATAAAATAGAGAATTTTGCTTTTTTGCTTCCTATACCTCATTATTGCAATATTGTTGCATAGAGAATGATATATTTTGATTAATACTAATGACATATGCTTTACAATAGTGGATACGGATACACTTACAAGTTTTAATTATACTTAAACTGAAAGATTTAAAACAATCATGATTTAAAAAAAAATCTAATTCAAAGTATTTTATTAAAAAAACATAAAGTCAATGTCTTTATTTTGTTTAACAATTTTGAAATCATACTAATTTTGAAAATGAAATTAGATCAGTTATTGGATTCTAGTTACGGTTACGAATAGATTTCTAAATAATTATTATTTGGAGATTAAAAAAATGAAATATAGTTTTTTTATAATACATATGCTAATTTCAGGTTAAGAAAATAAAATACTATTTATATATTTTTTTGCGTCTATCATTTATTCAAAAAAAGAAAGTTACAAGATTTTGTAAACGGACTGTTACTCACACTAATGCAAAAGGCTTACCTAAAGTGAATGGATGAAACACGTCTACTATTATCGAAAATAACATTATTTCAGTAATAAACTAAGTTTTTACGCAAATAATTGCATTTTCTTCTACATATTTTTAATTTCGCGCAGAAACGCCCGCAGCTGTCATTTCGTCTACGTGACGTCAAGCCTCTGTGAACATTGCATTGTGTCTATGGCAACGGTTCAAAGAAACGGTGGGTACTGAGGGGTGACGTCATTCGATTTGACCGGTGTTTCAGTTAAAATGGCGGATTGCATAATTTTATACTTTTATTTTATTGAAAATCTTATTAATCTCAATGTATATGTTAAAACTGGATTACTTTTTTTATTCATATTTTTTTCTCTAAAATCACTTATTCTTTAATTATTTAATACTGTCATCACGCCAACTATACGTGGCAGTGAATATCAATGGATAGATAAAAGCGGTTGATGATGATGATGCCGACGATTTTTATAATTAAGATAATGATTTATTGAAATATGTCGTCAACATCAACAAATTTACTTTGAAAGGCTTTTCACATTAGGGGATTGGCACTTCCTGGACCGGATCTGCAAATAGCGATGTATAGTGTTGACAATATAATTGTCAACACTATACATCGTAGTTGCTTCTGTACTGTAAGTACCTAAAATAGTAATCAATCTTTATGTTCCATTTATGAAAAGTGAGGCTACACAATGGAATTTTGATTTTATTTCATAAATACTAGCAGCTATAGACGTACCAGTATAAATTGGCGTGCGAGGGAGGGCGTCCCTGTCGCGTAACAGTAGTTGCCAGGGTGTAAATTTATTACACAATACACAATGTATAGAATGTCCAGTGACCGGTGTCAGAGCCTTTAATAGAAATTTGGTCGGGCAACACTAAAGAAACGAACCAGTAATGGCGGCCGCTCTATCTGTCAACCAGCCAAACGGTAATATCGGTCCATTATTTGCTTTTTCAGCTTCGCAAAGTTTTGATACTTCATTGGCAATTGTTCTTGCACCATCCCGGACTGTTTTGGATGTTTTGGACATAATGATTCAGTGTGTATTGGTAATCAAGATGTCATAGCTCCCGAGCAAATACGAAATTGAACTGAATGACAGGCCGAGGGGTTACCGCCGTGCGCGGGCGGGGCGGGTTTTAGTTCCAAAGTCGCCGCACGCCAATTTACGTTAGGCAAGGAATAGGGCGGCTGCGGCCGTCTGTCTGTGCCTCTGCTATTGATGGCCGTTACACGCCCATTGTTATTGGCTTCCTTCTTGACGGTGTGACCGGCTACGGTGGCCTCTTCGTGGCTGAAAGTGACCGCTGCGCGGCTATTGGTGTTTACAATCGCCTGTCACCGATGGTAGATGCCAAAGGCCGGCCCAATATTTTTTTTCGTATTTCTCAAAACAAAACACATTTTAAAAATAATATTCTAGCACTAAATTTAAAGAAAGATCTATTAAATACAATTTATTAATAAAATATATCGATATACTAATTTTGCATTCTTGATTTTTGGGGACAACTTTCCTAAAGAGACATTTTTTTATGCCTTGTCCTCAAATTATTAATACTCTGGAAAATATTTAAAAAAATTAAGAAAATAAAGATAAACGATGTCCGAAAAAGACATTTGGAATGCTACGATCTTACCTAAAAGACATAAATATGACGTTTAACCAATATACTCGTATTCTAGACAATGTACGTTTTGCACATTGTCTAGAATTGTACAATACGTACATTGTTGTACGGTACATTGTATAAACAATGTACGTATTGTACAATGTTTCCATATAAAGTACGCGACTTGATTCAAACTGGAGTATAACATTTTTCAGACTAAACGTAACTTTTTAAAGCGATAAACAGCGTGTTGGACTCTCGATGCCAAGACCGAGGAGCGCGACATCTCGCGACGAGTGGCGTCGCCTACCAGAGCGCGCCAAAAGCGGCAGCGCGCGACATCTCGCGCTGAGGGCGACACAACGCGGCTCGGGCCAGCGAAACACCTACAAGTCGCAGGACTACCGACGGGCTCCGGGCGCGTTAGGAGAGATATAAAATAGGTACAATTACTCAAACACATTAACACACACTATAATCTCATATATCATCATCATCATCATTCTTGGCACTACAACCCTTGGTGGGTCTTGGCCTCCTCAATAATTTTCCTCTACTCATCTCGGTCTAGTGCCAGCTCTCTCCAGTTTCGAAGCTCTAAGGCAGAGATATCTTTTAGGACGTTGTCACTCCATCTTAGTTTCGGCCTTCCTAAGCTCCTTCGCCCTATTGGCCTTGAGTTCAGCAGGGACTTTGGTGCTTGATGCTCGGACATTCTCTCCACATGACCCAGCCACCGAAGTCTTCCCAGTTTTATAAATTTTGTGACGTTTGGCTCCTTAAATAGAGTTTAGAGCTCATTGTTGTCTGCGCCAAAGTCCATTTTCTAGAACCGGTCCGAAGATACGCCTCAAAATTTTCCTTTCAAAAACGTCCAGTGCTCGATCATTCCTCTTAGTTAGTACCCATGTCTCAGCTGCGTATGTGAGCACTGGCCTAATAAGCGTTTTGTACACTAATATCTTGGCGTTTCTGGACAGCAGTCTGGATTTTATATGCTTTTGTAGGCGGAAAAAACAGCGATTCGCGCTCACTATGCGCTTCTGGATCTCCTCTTTAGTATTATTGTTGCTTGTTATCAGGGATCCTAGGTATGTAAATCTTGGTACCGTTTCAAAATTTTGACTTCCACACGAGAGAGTTGGGATTTGTTGGGTGCATCCTACGGCCATGTGTTTGGTCTTCTGCTGGTTTACTATGAGACCCATGTTTTTGGCAGAACTTTCAAGATTTATGAAGGCATTGCATAAAGCATCGGGAGTTTTCGCAATTATGTGAATGTCATCAGCGTAAGCTAATAGTTGCACAGAGTTGTCAAATATCGTTGCTCTTATCTCAATTCCTGAGTCACGAATAACTTTTTCTAAGGCTATGTTGAATAAGAGGCAGGCCAATCCATCTCCTTGTCTCACCCCGTGGAGCGCTTCAAAGGGCTCGGACAGATCACTGCCAACCCTGACTCTACACGTTACTGGGGACATTGTTAGTGACATAACCTCATATATATATAATACATTTTTATTACGATACTTTAATCACTTTATTATGTTACTTTAATATGCAATACTTCATCAAATACAAATAATTATTTGACTCTGTATCTACATATTATGTTTTGTATATACTACCGTTGTAAAGTAAGTCTGTCTCAATACAGATATTTCTAGTGAGACAGGCACAGTCCAACCAAAATATTATATTTAATTTAATTGAAATAAACAAACAAATAAATAAATAAATAAAAAAAGGAGAAGAAAAATGTAAAAAAAATGTATGAAAAATGTATGCCGTATTTCTACTGGCAGTAAATTTAGACTCGACGTCCAGTTTATAAAAGGAAACTGGAAATGGAAGAAAAGGTATATTTTTTATAAAGCAGGAACAACTACAAGATATTATATATTTAAATGTACAGAGCCTATTCTCGAACAATGAGGAAATTCAAATAATTGTTGAACAGAACGAACCATCGATTGTTATGTTGAGCCAAACTCACATAACAAATGAAATTGAAGACGTAGAAACTAACTTTCAAGGGTATCAGACGATAAGTTGCGATTCCCATAGTAGACACATAAGAAATATTAAGAATGTTCTTAGGTTTTCACGGCTACTCAGAATCTTCAAGTTTGTGTTTACTGGGGTATTATGCCGTGTTGTTACGACCTTTCGGGCCGACGTTTGACTCGATTGTCAAGACTGTTCGTTGACATTTCCAAAAGGGTCAACGAGCACAAACGGGCATGCAAACTCGGTCATCCAGAAAAATCAGCACTGGCTGAGCATTTTCTGGATACCGGCCATCATTTTGCATTCGAACCGAAAATCCTTGGAAAGCCTAAGAGTCACCATGCGCGTCTTATCAAGGAAGCACTAGAAATCTACAAGCATCCGATAAACATTAATAGAGATGATGGTCTCAAATTAAAAACATCTTGGTATCCGGCGCTTCAAAGTCATTCTCGTCGCAGACTCCGCAGAGATAGTGATCAGACAACAGACGAATCATACATACAACACAATACAACACATCATGACTTCGGCACGGTATTGCAAGCCGATACTTAACCACAACACCAACATTCAAGACAACACATCAGCCCTGATGATGGACCCTGCAATGGGATCCAAAACCTCGGCCCGAAAGGTCGTAACAACACGGCATAATACCCCAGTAAACACAAACTTGAACATTAAGAAATATTACTTTTTCGGTATCTTGACAGTTAATCTATAACATTGTAAAGCCGACAGATTTGATATTAATGAATTTAATCAATCAGAAAGCCTTAAAACGTTAAGTTATCCACAATTTGTGAAATACAGAAAATATTTAGATAGTCCCCCTGTTGTATATTTTTTCACAATAAAGACTTCCGGCTCATTAGCAATCAGAAGGCGCGTGCAGTGGGAACAAGAAGCATGATTTTTATTTAACTGTATTTATCTGGCAGAATATTATGAAATATTAAAATCTGAATAATATGTTAATTATTGTGACTTGAGTATTACGAGATATATCTCTAATTTCGGATTCTTTTCAAAATATATGTTTAGGAAAAGTTATGCCTCTTGTTTCCACTGCACGCCCCTGGTAGATAACCTAAAAACTGGGCGATAAGGTACAGATACACATGCTTCTTTACTGGCATGCTAATGAGCATGCCACTAATAAGCATGCCCTAACAACTGTACACACTTGCTCATTACTGGCATGCTTATTAGTGGCATGCTCATAAATAAGCATGCCCAAAGCTAACAATCAAACACACATGCTTATTAGTGGCATGCTCTTGTCATAGAATAGAGACGCTCTTGTTCAAAATGGAAACTTTGCAAACTGAAATAGAAAATTCAAGTCAACCAATAAATCAAAAAAGTTCCCGAGTTTCCATCCGCACATTTTTGATTTTAGTTTATATAATTTTTATTGTAAGATTTGAATCATTCATGCCTATTAATAAAGTTTCGTAAACATTATTTCTCACTATATTATTTTTACACAACGGTGACCGAGTATTCCGCAGACATTCGTGATTCCTATAATAAGTCACGAAAAGTAATGTTTGAGAAGATCGCATCGATAATGCTAGCCGCGAAGCCCGCGAATGACATAAGCATGCTCATAAATAAGCAAGTCTGTTCACACATGCTCCAAAGATACCCCTTCTCTATGGTGAATGACAGTGGCATGCTCATTTCTAGCAATGTGCGTACACACATGTCACTAATAAGCATGCCACTGTCAAAGTCGATACTGCGCATGCTCACGTGCCACTAAAGAAGCATGTGTATCAGACGCCATATGATTGAAGTCGTCGAGAGTCGATTAGTCGACAATGCTACTGGTCGATAGATAAACTCGACAATAGCCAATGATTTACGTATTGATGACTTAAAGCTAAATCATCGTAACTCCAATTTTGGTCGAAAATGAGTTAAGTACTGAATTGTAATAATGATAACCAATATTTTTATGTGTTAAAATACTGTATCTCTTGAGCCTACCATAACAAAGATATATGCTTATTACAACTTTCACTTTTTTTGTTTTTTTTTGTACAACTCAAGTTATTGTTGCTATATGTTAATAACGTGTTAATTCTATGAAAACTTGTAAGATGGTCTTTATACTATTCAATAATCATGTGTAATCTGATTTTATATGTACTGTTAGTTTCACATGAATAAATAAAATAAAAAATAAAATAAACTATTGTATCTCCTCCAGGCAATATTTTTAAGAGCTAAAATATTGTATCTCCTTCACAATATATTTATCTATATGCTAAACGAATGTCCATGCCAAAATACCTATTGTATTTACATCAGATTGTATTTAAAAAGTTTTGAAAGACACACATATATTTTACACACTGATAACACTAGAGAATAACAAATAGATCCATGTCGCAGTTTTAACATTTGCAGAGTGATTCTGGGGATCTTCAGAGAGTCTATTTGAAGTTTATGTGCGCTACATTTACATAATAAGTATCCAAATTACTGATTTGGTACTTCAAGGTGAAGGATAATTTGGGGCATACACTAGTAATAATGATGTATTCGACGACCAGCAAGTAGTCCTTATCCGGATGAAGTTATTGTCAATATTAAGAAACACATTATCCTTGATCAATTGAATAATCGATTTTTTTTGTAAATTACTTTCTATAATGGGAATTTTAAATAATGAACAAATACTTGTGTTGAGAAGCTTAATCTTTAGTTATAATAAGTAGTTCAGAAATGTTCTCTGAACTAATCAATAAAACATTTCAATTGTATTTTATATTTGATCATTAAGTTGTAACTGCCATTTGGTATTGTAACTCAAAGAACAATTTCTTTTAAAATTGTATTTCAGAATGTAATACGGGAAAGAGCTTTGCTTTTATTAAATTAGTAAGTTAAATAAACAATGTAAATGGAATATGGAACTACTAAACTAAAATCTAATTTTCCAAGGAGATTATAAATTATTATCACAAATTTATACTAGATAGCGACTACTTTATAGCAGTTAAAAATAAAACAGAAGGTGAAAGTGAGATTGTATAAAATTACTCAGTTTTCATTACTTATTTTGTTGGGGTATTCGCTGAATAAAATTAATTGAGTATTGCCAAAAATAACAAACGATGGAAAGGTTTTTCCGAAGCATGTAGGTGTAATTAAAAAACACAAGTAGATACAAACAAAAAATAAAATAAATTTAAAAAAATATCAATCTACAACCAATTCCTCAACCGATTAAAAAAATAATAACAAACATCACTAAGGAGCTGGCGTGGAACATTTTGGAAATTGTTGCGTGAAGTTAGATACGTTATTCTATTTGCTTATCATGTTAGAATCGTTGACGAGCACGTTTAACATTAATATAGCGAACGTTTCCATTAATTTAGGTGTTTTCTAGAACACGTTTGTATGTACACATTGACTAGACGATTTCTATATTCTTATTACTTTCAAAGCAAGCGAAGTCTTTTTTATTTATTTAAAATATGATAGAGACTTGAAAGGTCTATGGAAAACCTTAAAAGTTTTCATAGTTCTATATTATAATATAATAAAAATGACACATAGTCATTTGTTATATTTGGCTGAGTTTGAGCATTCTTGTCACTTCTGTTTGAAATTGTAAGTAGTCTTATTAATATTATTAATATTTAAAGTATTAACTTTGTGGTTAGACATAATAACAGAATGTTAGTAAACTTAGTAAAAACCACTACCAGATTTACGGTCTACCGGTTTCGAGACGTACCCGCCTCTTTGTCAGGACCAACACTACACTACTATATTCACAACACTGTACACCCCAACCATAGTATTGTTAAACTATCACCAATATTGATCACATGCGTGTTAATCTTGTCAGAGACAAACATGCACTGATTATATATAGCTGAACAATTCAGGAATCTAACGAGAGACAGTGAGAGGGAGCGTGGTCTAAAGTGGGTGTTACCACATCTTTGTCTTATTGTTGTTGTATTATTTTAATCCGTTATATTTTAGTCGTGATTGTCCTGTTTTTATTTTGTCTTGAGTAATGTGGTAGTTTTGAGCCGTTGTAGTGTAGTTTGATGATTTTCGTGTATTTTGTGTTATTTAATATCTTCGTCTTGATTTTGCCATTTGCTTGTTTATAAATGAGTTGTAGTATTTCGATTTTGTAATGTTATCAACGTTTAATTGCTGCGTTATTCAGTTAACAGTTTCGTTGGAGTCTGTTTAGGTTTGATTTGTTTCCGGTTCCGCAGAAGGGTATCATATATCCTAATCTACTCTTAACGTATGCCTCATACATCAGAATTTTTATTGTCTTCGGTGTGATATAGTGTAATTTGTGGAATAGGCTTGTCATTTTACTCATAGAATTAATAACTTTATCTATATGAATGGTCGATTTTAGGTCTCTGATAATAAAATAAATGAAATGGTCTCCCCGGAAAGAGTTCCGAACCCTCGAATAGCTTATCTATATCGAATAGGGGCGTCTTATCACTAGAATAAAAAAAGCGTCATTATTTTATTACGAAACTAGCGGTCCGTATCCGGCGTTGCCCGGGTTACAGATGCTGTTAAAATGAGTTTGTGGCGGGTGGGATACCATTGTTTTGCAGCGTCTATAAATAATAACGATGTTTCTCTATTGATCCAGACAGAAGGTGGATGAGTTGTCCGGGAGAGTGGTTTAGAGTGACTATATTTACTTCAGAGTTGTAAAATGTAAGTAATTTTTTTTTTAACTAGTAAAGATTATTATTTTTGGAACACAACCAAATGATAGATAACATAATTATGAAGTTTTGTATTTGGTGTAAAGAAAACTTTAATAGAAATCATATAAATATTTAAAAAATTATTCAATTAACATGTTTCAACAACATTTTTCATAGACCAAAAAGCTTAAATTAATAAATATTACTAATTACGTAGAAAAGGAAAACAATTATTGCATAATAAATGGTTTGGGTTCAATTTCTGTGTCATTGAAAAAATGGAGATAAAAAATTAACACGAAACATTTAGGGTACCTACTGAAGTGCAGTGACAGGTATTTTAAAAGCAGACAAACCAAATAAACATCTAAATATGATCTACCATTGACAAAGATTGCATAACTCTCTTCTTGATGGAGGGAAAGTGCCGACGAAATGTACATTTGGAGAGAAGCAAAAATTTTTTGTCCGAAAATTAATTTTTTACTTTTTCGTACATTTCAATATAAGCGTGGTTTTTAATTTTTTTTTGTAACATAATTTTCTACATTTTAGTCTTAATATTACCGAGCATACAAAATGACTTCGGTAGGAAACTAGCGCCATCTTTTGATGAACTTTTTATCTAATTTCCCATATAAAAATTAAATATAAAATTGTGAATTAATAAATTAGTGAATCTGATAAATGATTCATGTATTGTCACCGAGAGTTCATCTGTGTGAAATTTTTTAGCTCGATTGGACTTTGGGAAGTCGGTGAAATATCGATTGTAAGATTCCGTTCAGACAAACATACAAACAGATGAAGCTAATATATGCGTGGTAATAACAAAACACGTTAAAATATCAGGCGCGTGTTCGCCATGCGACAGGTAGCTGATTGGAGTACGTATTCGGTTGACCCTCGGAGGGCGGCAGAAGCGAGGTCGATAATAAAACCAGCACTGTGACACTACTGCGCTGTTCTAATCCATAGTTAACATATTTGTTTGTGTTGTGTTGTAGTTCATGTATTCCTTGTTAGTCATTTATGTGAGCTCCGTCGCTCGACACGTACTCATAGTTTAATTAAAAGAAAGTCAGTTTAATTGGTTTAATTAAATAAAGTCAGTTTGAAATGAAATTTCCTAAACTAAAATAAATGCGCGCAGTTCATAAATTGTAGTATTTGCTGTTGAGTTTACGCCAATTTTATTTATTAAAGAAATACACAGTGCGATTCGAAGGTTTATCCGTAATATGACGCTTATCTAATTTCTATTTTCTCAAAGATTAGTTTACATACTTAAAAATAATCCTAAACCAAAATTGAGTAAAGCTAGGTTTATAGGATTGTCCTATCATTAGCGTTAAATGTGGGAGATCGGTCTCGCATGGTCTCCTTAAACTAAAAACACAGATAAACCTGTAAATCAAGTAGATTCCTATATTAGGACTCCTAATTATGTAATTTGTAAAAAAATTAGATCTTTTAATTAATTTTTGGAAGGTGTTTAAGACCAGAAAATTAAAATTAAAAATTTTATTCATTTCACAAAACTTTTGAAAGACGAATTATATTCATAATTTTATAATTCTATTATTATTTAAATTTTTGTTAATTTGTCTATAAGTGTTTCAGTTTAAAATTCTAAATTTATTTTTAATGATTATTTTCCTACATCTATTTAAATTTAGTTAATCACACTGTAAAATAAGTGCTTTATATTTTTAATGTATCTGCTAGCCAACACTATTTCGAATTTAATAATTACATAATTATATAAAAAAACGATACGGATTGCCCATAAACTTTCCTCTATCACATATTTTATTTGACATGTTTAAAAAAAATCTTGATTCAGAATTATTTAGCTCCAACAATAGTTTCGTTAATATAAGTGTTTTTAATATGATGATAATATTTTTTGTAAGGTACTGACAGACATATACATATTGATTCATTCATTCCTTTCTCACATTAATTCACTACATCGATATATTAAATTCACCACAGAAAAATAAAGGATGCGACCTTTCACTTAGAGTAAATAACCACAAATTGGAATTTAGCATTTATCGTAAACCCATGTTCACTAGGATGGAAAGGTGAAGTTTCGTGGAAGAGGGTAGGATTAGCTGCCAAAAAACTCTTCACATGCCATGTTTTTAATGTTTATTAGTTTAAATATTCTCGTCCCATTGCCCATTTTTAATGTTTATTAGTTTAAATATTCTCGCAATAATACCGTGAATCAAATATTATACAGAAAATTGCTTATAATGGCTATACCAGCGTCCTAATATATCAATATTGTTAAATAAAGAAATCATGTCATTTTTTGTTTTTTTATTTATAAAAACAAATTGGAAGTCTCATTTCAAAAGCGATTTTTTACTTCTGATCCAGACCAAAATCCTTAAATTTTTCTAAGATATAGATTAAAATGTTCAGTTTGTTTACTAATTCTTGGAGCACAGAAAATATAAGCAATGCATTTAAAATATTACAGCGTATTGTTTTGGCGGACTCATCAGAAATTTATTCCTTAATTGTACGAAATGAAGCACAAGGACACTACTGGGTGAACAAGCAGGAAACAGATTGTCTATTTTTTTATAAAGTTCAAGAGAAAGCAAAGAGCCATATCTTTTGTGACATAAGTGACGATTTTCAACATAATGACTTGCATATCGACATCCATTCCCCAAGAACATCATCTTTAAAACAATTATACAATTTTTTCGGTCCTTTGGCTTGCTTTTAGGGGCCTTATAAGGTTCAAATCTTGACACCTTAGGATAAGTTTAAATTCTGCAGAAAAAAAATTCAGGTAATTATGTATATTTATAAATTAATTATACCCCTGTACATAAATAAAATCAATGAAAAATTGAGGCTGAGAAATTTCCCTACGAAAACAGAATTTTGTTCATTCGCGTTCGATAATTTTGGCTTTAAAGATCACCGAAACAATAGTATATTTGGGAGGTAAACAGAACTTTCATTTATGCTCAGAAAAAACTAAATATAAGTCGTTCATTTGAAAAGCCTAGGAGAACTCAGTACCTACAGAATAATTTAGAAACTTAAAGATATCTGCAAACGCGAAAAAAGCGCGAGGCCTAAAACAAAAATGTCCGCCATTTTTAACCGGATGGAGTAAAATTAAAAAAATATATAGTTTTAAACTACCAAAACATAAGGAAATGCACATAAAAAATATGACTTTAACTGATGTTGTCAAGCAACCGGTGCTGGACCACTTGAAATGTACATATTGCCTCTATTATTTTCACTAATTCTCTTCCTTTCCTCTTAATATTCCCGTTACAACACTTTTACACCAGTACCTCTGGCTACTTTTATCAGTACCTGATTTAATATTTTATGTTTTT
>JADDOH010017783.1:0-24951 GCA_016648135.1 Agrypnia vestita
CAACTTAATGTCAATGCTTATTCTCTCGCTTGTTTGAGCGCATCAAATTTGTTTCTTAGATCCAGTCAAATCGAAAAAAACTCATCCTGAACTGTGTATTTTCCTAATAAAACCCGTATAATTTTGTATTCGCTTTCTTTCCATCTTTATGTCTGCGAAGTTTCTGTAGTAGTCAAGTAAATTTTTTGTAGAATATCGTAGAACATCGTGTTTCTTCTAAAGGTCTAATGTGAGATGAGAACTGCGCACTCGTCACTTGCAGAAATTACATTTTTACTTATCCCATAGTTGCTGGCACACACTTAAGTTGTGTGAATTCCAACTGTCAAATTATATATATGTTGAGTACATTTTTTCTTGTCTCTTATTATTTTTAATTGAATTACTGAGTTCATTAATTAATTAATTACAATTAATAGTTTAAATTCAATATGCTTTTGTTTACACGAATAAGTTTGTGGTAATTTTAATTCATGATGAAAGTTCATTGAATATAGTTTTTTGAATATTTTATACGCAATATGCATATGTTTATTTACGACGGAATTGTATCGATGATAACATAAAATGCTTGGTTTATTTTTGTGAAAAGAAATGTAGATATATTTTAAATTAAAAGAGTTATTAGTAGACTAATAGTGTATTATAGTATTAACATTTATTATTATAGTATAACATTAAAGTATCTACTAACTAATATAACCTGCGTTGCAAACTAAAGAAACTTAATTTAAAGAAACCATCTAATGAATTCATTAAACTTCTAGAAACTCCTAGTATTTTCTATTTTCCTATAATTAAATTAATTAACTATACATTCATTTGGGGACAAAAGATATTGCAAAATCAATCTTTAATGTAAATAAATTATTTTTTTACATTAAAGCACATTACAATATGAATGAAATCACTGTTTTTGTTAGTTCAAATTGATGCGAAATGAGTTTAAAGCGAGAGCCAAGGTACGAAATCAATCTTAAATAAATTATTTTTTACATTAAAACCCATTACAATATGAATGAAGTCACTGTTACCGTTAATTCAAATGATAAATCAATATGATCTCTTATTGCTAAAATTTAACTTAGTTTCAGTTTTTCACAAAATGACAATTCACAATTAACTTCCGCAACAAACAAAATCTTCGCGAAAATGTACCATGTTTATGGTGAGTAGGTACTATGTAAACAGCTCCTTCTAGTAGCTTTTGTTTCGTTAGCGTCGTTTCGGCCGCAAGTTGTGAAATCAGCGCAACCTAGCTTAGCGACTTGGTAGCGTTAGTGACGAACATTGTTACATAGAGAATTATATATTTTGATTTTTCACTGTTAAGATACGTTATGTGTTTTATTTTAATTATTATGTGCGAATTTAAATAATTTATTTTGACAAAAAATATTTTACAAATATTTAAAATTTAAAAAATAACACATTATTTAATAAAATACCCTTTTAAATAATTGTGTTAGTAAAAGGCAATTGAATTATTGCCATTCTTAATATAAAATAGTTAATATGATACTTTAATAATATAATATTTTACTTCCTGAAATCTATTTAACTTTAGGAGTTTTATCTCGTAACATTATTTTCCAGGGCATTAATTTTTTCACTAAAAATACAAAACATGACAAAATAACATATAAAGAATAATTTATTTCTTGAATTCAGATTACGCCATAACTCGGATTTATTATCATGTCCCTTTCGCATTTGTGGAGAAGATTCTTTTGTAAGAGTGAACTCATATATTACCTAAAATAACTTACTATTTTCTCTACATATTCTTCACAGAACTTTATTCTTTTCTTCTGTGTAACATTTTAATTTAATATAATATTTCCAGCTATTATTATTCGATAAATATTTTTTAAATTCAATGTCGATGTCTAAAAGTCGGACATAATTCTAATAGATTAGTATCGTTAGTTTAATTTTTTACTGTCTTAATTAGGCAGTGAACATTTGCTAAACAAATAACTCACTCATTTGAATATTTTATGTTATTTTATATTTAATAAATACGTAGAGCACAAGTCACGTCAACGTTATTTGTACGACATTTAAAGTACTACTAATCGATTATGATTTAAAAATAAATATTTCTTATGTATGTTTACCTATTATCGCTAGATCTAGCAAACTAGTCCAAAATATAAAAATGTCCTTAGGTTTTCACGGCCGTTCAGAATCTTCTGTGTATAGTTTTCTGGGATATTCTGCCGTGTGTGTGTGACCTCTCTGGCCAACGTTTCGGATCCCATTGTAGGGTCCATCATCAGGGCTGATGTGATGAGTGAGTGTTAAAGTGTAAGTGTAGGTTAAGTGTAGGTAAACATTAATAGGGATAACGGTCTTAAGTTAAGAACATCGTGGTATCCGGCGCTGCAGGATAAATCAAATAGACGATCCGCACAGTCCGACATCCGTTAGTAGATATATAAAACACTACATGAAGACACACACCTTGCTTTCGACACGGTACTGCAATCCAGTATTTAACATAACACAAATTTGGAGACACCCTGACTTCGGTACGGTATTGCAAGGTAATACTTAACCTACACTTCAACACTCACTCATCACATCAGCCCTGATGATGGACCCTGCAATGGGATCCGAAACGTTGGCCAGAGAGGTCACATACACACGGCAGAATATCCCAGAAAACTATACACAGAATAGTCCAAAATATTGATAAAATTAATAATATAAGCAAAATAAAGACGAAAGAGTTTAAATAATATTGAACTTAATAACATTTACTTATTATTTAAAAATATTTTTAGTCAATTTTAATAAAAAAACACAACCTTACTAGTGATGGCAATAATATCTGCGAAAGAAGCAATCATAATTCAATACGCATATAATAATGATCATTTTATGAACGGCAATCATCTGCGTGTGGAAAATAAAATTGTAAATTTATGTAATGGATGTATTTAAAAATTATTATAATAATATTGATTATTTTACGGAACTTGTTTGAAAGACAACCAATGACAAAAAATGAGAAAAATATGAATAAGAGTTATCGGATCTGACAAAAATTCTACAAAAAACTATGTGAAATTAATAAAAACCTTATTTTAATTGGACGTACCTTCTCTGGTCTGTTGTATTCTGATATACGTTAGATAACTGTCCGCTGTATTATTTTTAGGCTACGTTTGGCAGTTATATTATATTAAATGCATGTATTGAGCTTTTGTGAAGGATTTACTTCGCTATTTATGTATTAACTTAACCACATTTTATGTACCTATGTTTGTTATCAAATTAATGGTAATGATATCATAAAATATATATTTACATACATCTTTACACAAATATTCATATCAAATAACATAAAGCCTTAGCCATTTTTCCTCCGAGCTCCTACATTTGCCGCAATGGCAATAAATCTTATTTTGTTTTAAGAACCTTCACATAAAATTCAAATATGAGTGACCTTTCGTAAGTCCTTGATTCTAGGTGGAAGCTATTATTTTAATTTTAAACTGTTTATTAAGTTAACTTTTTTAAAATCATAAACAAAAGTCAAGTAAATATTCTTTGATAAATTAATCTGGCGAAATCTGGCATTTTCTTGTACTATTTGATTATAGGCGAAACAACTCCCCTTCGCGAACAAACGCCCAGCGAATTCCCCCGCCCAAATCACGGTAAATTGAATTAAAAGTTTAAATGAATGTCAAGACAAGTTCGCTCCCGCGGAGGCTGGGGGTGCGAAGAGTTTAATTCTCTCCACCTCTCTCTCCCCCCTACGAGATATTTACAGAATGCCTTGTTTCAACACCATTTCCAACAAATCTGATTACTTTCGCAATAACTCTACACGTTGCTTCCTTCTACAGATCAATTATATTATATTCCAATCACGAGAGATGAGTCCCGCAGTCGCCCTATTAGGAAAACACCTGCGTCAAGGCTGACTTAGCGAACATTTATTTATATATTTATTTATTTATTCATTTACGCCTAAATAGGCTTTTACATATGTAGGTATATAACAGTTATTTGCAAAAATAATATAAACAGAGAGAAAAACAAAAAAAAGAAAGTGTATATAATTTACATTATGGCGGAATGAAGCGCTCTCAGTATCGCGCCCCTATACTGTGACAGGCCAGAACCAAACATGTCCGCTATGTTTGTATAATTGTTACCTAACCTGTGTATTCTAGGTACTAGCGAGTTGTAGTGAGCATTTGTTCTAGTATTGTCACAGTAAAAAGGCGTCGGCACTCGAGTAGTTCGACTGGGTACATGGAACATTATTAAGGACAAAATTTCAGGGCTGTGGTAATGCGAGTTTACAATTTTATATAATAAAATCAGATCGGATAAAACTCTCCTGTCCGATAGTGGCAATAAACCGGTAAAATATAATAAGTTTGTATAGTTAAGATTTTCTATTGGGATATGGAGACGGAAATTTATGTAGCGTAAAAATTTATGTTGAATTCTTTCTATTGTATGAACATGAGCATTGTAAGTTATATTCGATTTGACTTCTAACAAGAGAACAATAAAAGAGTTTGACCGTTTGAATATTTGTGAAGGAATTACAGGAGCGCAGAACAAAGCCAAAAATTAATGAATTAAACAAAAAATATTCCAGTAATGCAAATATAATCGCGATAAGTAGGTTCTAATATTCTTTGTACTAAATAAGTAATTAAATAAGCATACCGTCTGTCTGTTCTGTATTAACTCCTCCACCTTTTGACCTATATATATAAATACACAATCTACCTATACCCTGTGCAAAACATATATATCCACCCTCCTCCTGCCCATTGCATCCATTTCAAATTTTGCATAGTTGCTTTTGAGGATCCTGCATAATATAATATAATTATGTATTAATTTATATTCAATGATTTCCCTTCGAAATTTGCATAGTTATTATTCAGGACCTTACGCAATACTAAGACCCCGCTCCTTTCTAATCTTGAGGCCTTCTTTTTTCTTCTCCTTTGTTCCCACCTTATTCCGTTCATCTGAAATCGGACATTTCATGATTCTACTCCACTTTGTTTTATCTTGACCGACATCAGATTTTACATGTCATATTTTTACTTTATTGCTTTTAATAAAAAAGTAATGATAAAAAAATACCAATTTATTATAAGTGAAATATTAGCTGCACTGGACTCACTGATTTTGCATTTGCTATAATTTTAAAAAACAGTAGGCTGTTTTCGGTTATGGTACCAAATAATAAACATTTAACAAAACCTAACCCAATGGTAAATTAGCCTAATAGAATTAATAGAGACGTCAATGTGCAGGTGCACTACTAAATGATCAAATTAATAGAGCATAGGTGCTAAACATCGCCAATGTTCATAATTTGATGCCGAAATCGATTAATCTTTTTTTAAATGGGTATATGAAACCAGTTCTAGATCATATTAAATAATCCTTCAAACATTGTAATTTGTAAATAAATCACCGATTTATTTCACAAATTTCAACAATAGGTACTTCATAAATATTTTCAAACTATTATGAAATGAACGTAGTTATGCAGAAAAGCGCCAGTTCACAATTCTGTTAAAAATGAGATATTGATGTCATCGGACAGAGTAAGGTCAATTCTATGTTCTACTAAAACCAACTAAGCCGCTTTCATACAAAAAATATAGCCTTCTGAAATATTTATGGATCGCGAAAACAACATTTCAAAGTCTGCAGAAAGCGCCCACGCCACTTATAACACTTTTAATATGACTATTCCCCAAAACACAATCAGCAGAAAACGACCACGGCGTTTGTCCTTTTTCTACACTATAGCGTTTTTACCCAACCTTTCAGGTACCCCGATCTGCAGAAAGCAGTCTCGGGGCACAGTATAATAACTCGGGGGCTGGTCGCTTTTTACAACTATGCACATTGTATTGTTTTGACGCATACGCATCTGCTAAAAGCGACCACGCAGCTAGTTGACTTTAGACATATTATGGCCACATTACGTCCATGTTTTGTATGGTTTTTGACAGATTTTAGTTGTTCATTACGATTCGGTGAGTTTGGTTCTTGATGCCTTGTGTTGTTGCGGTGCTTCAGCGTATTGCATTTTAAAGTGTTAAAGATATATTTTATGAACATTAACTTTTCAAAATAATTAAAAATGGTTAGTCGAAGTTAATTAATCATCGTTCCCATGGAAAAACTGTGGTTATTATTATTTATTCCATTTGCTTATTTTTTAATGCTTAAACAGGCCATGTGGCCCAATTACTAAAGCAAAACACATCGCGAAAACATTAATAATTGAGCAAATTACATGTGCATTGTGACCTCACCAAGAATCAAACTCGGACCCAGAATTGAGTAAATCACATATGTATTGTGACCTCACCAGGAATTGAACCCGGAACCCAAAATTGAGTAAATCACATATGTATTTTGACCTTACCAGGAATCGAACTCGGAACCCTCGTTGTGATATGTCAGTGTGATATCTATTGGGTCACGCTATGTAAACCTTATTTATATAGGGTTATTTGTAAAACATTAATAACCTCGCAGAACTATATTCCTGTCTTGATTATGAGTCGAAAATGTTAAAGCTATTATGACCTAATATCAATAGTTCAGGAGATATGCGACATCAAAGATTGCATTTTTTTTCAATATTTCTGACTTATTTTTTGTAAAACGTTGGACTATCATTATAATAACTTATATCGAATATGAAAAATTCATTCCCTTTAATACAAGTCAAATAAAAAAATAAAAACCTTTGAATTCCGATTGGAATATTTTCCAATCGGAATTTTTTAGGGTTTTTATCATCTTATTTAACTTGTATTGAAACGAATGAATTTTAATCGATATGAGTTATTATAATGATAGTCCAACGTTTTACAAAAAATAAGTCAGAAATATTGAAAAAAAAATGCAAACTTTGATGTCGCATATCTCCATAACTATTGATATTAGGTCATAATAGCTTGAACATTTTCGACTCATAATCAAGGCAGGAATATAGTCCTGCGAAGTTATTAATGTTTTACAAATAACCCTGTATATATACGTTAATAATATAATTTGAATTATTTTTATTAAAGGTAGGTATTTATTTAATTTTTTTCATATAAATGCATCTTAAATGCACCTTATATGTTTAATAGCTGTTCATACCCGGCGTTGCACGGGTTAAGGATTAAGTTGAATATAAATTTAAGGGAGGAAACAAATTTTGAGTCCGATCGGTCGAACGGTATAGATTTGCATCTAAAATATATCAGGGAGAGGGGGGGGGGTAAGAATAGGGGGGAAATGTTGCTTATGTTACCCGCCAAGTCCTAAAGAATAAGTCTCGAAATTTTGAGTCCGATCGGTCGAACGGAATAGATTTGCATCGAAATATATATCAGTGGGAGGAAGGGGTAAAATAATAAGGGGGAAATGTCGCCTATTTTACCCGCCGGGTCCTAAAGCGTAAGTATGCAAAATTTGAATCGAATCGGTTAAAAGGAATAGATTTGTATAGAGAACAGACAGACAAACATTGAGTTTTATAGGTATAGACTAGCTGTTCGTACCCGACGTTGCACGGGTTAAGGATTAAGTTGAAAATAAATTTGTGGGGCTAAACAAAGGTTTGATTCGAACGGTATAGATTTGCATCGAATATATATCAGGGGGAGGGTAAAAGGTAAAAAGGAAGGAGGAAATGTCACTTTTGTTACCTGCGGGGTCCTAAGGAATAGTTTTACAAATTTTGAGTCCGATCGGTCGAACGGTATAGATTTGCATTGAAAATAATCAGGGGGAGGGGAAGGGGTAAAACAATAGACAGGAAATGTCGCACATGTATCCGCCAAGTCCTGAAAAATAAGTTTCCAAATTTTGAGTCCAATCGGTCATGGGAATAGGGGGGAAATATTGCCTTTGTTACCCGCCGAGTCTTAATGAATAAGTTTCCAAATTTTGAGTCCGATCGGTCAAACGGTACAGATTTGCATCGAAAATATGTCAGGGGAAGGGGTATGAGAATAGGGGGAAATGTTGCCTATGTTACCCACCGGGTTTTAAAGCATAAGTATGCAAAATTTGAAACGAATCGGACAAACGGTTTGGATTTGTATAGAGAACAGACAGACAGACATTGAGTTTTATAGGTAGGGGAGGGGGGGGCATAGTGGGATAGCGGGGCATAGCGGGAAATCCCTATGACAGCTCGAATGAAAGCCGTACAATGTTTCAAAGGGCTCACTTTAATTGGTCGTCAGTCGGCACGTGACCTTCACGTGCGATCCATGCCATTTCGACAGCCGTCTATGCTATATAAAAAAAAGACTAAAAAACAGTGTTTTCGTTAAAAAAAATACGTAAAATTAAACAGCAATTCTTTATCGAACTCAATTATATATTGTGGTGTTTAATTTTTCGTTTTGAAGCAGTACCTTCTGGACTTCATAATTAAAAGTACAAGATTGTCTGTGAAAAATGTAAGATTTTGTCAGTTTATGTTTTGTTTTTAAAGTAACAATAAATTTGTCCCGCTATCCCCCCACATAGGGGGCATAGCGGGGCAAATGGCATTTTACATTTATGTATTAGGTCCTTACATATGAAATTGAGGTTTAGTATGGGAGGAACATAAAGCCGATTTTTTTTATTATAATATATTTATTTAATCAAAGTATGTACCATTGCTATCTATGCACTTTTGCCATCTCATAGGTAGTTCATCGATCCCTTTACTATAAAAACCATTCGGACGGGAATCAATAAAATCTTTGAAGGCGGTTTGGACTGCCCCATCGGAGTTGAATTTTTTCCTTTGCAAGAAGTTATCCAAATTTCGAAAAAAATGGTAATCTGTTGGGGCAAGGTCCGGAGAGTACGGTGAATGTCTTAGACATTCCAATTGAAGCTCCTCTAATTTGGTAGCCGTCTGTTGTGCATTGTGTGGTCTAGCGTTGTCATGAAGCAGCAGTGGCCTAGAGCGATTAACCAGCCTCGGTTGTTAAGCAGCTAGCTTTTCCATCATGGTTTGCAGTTGCTGATAATAGACATCTGCCGTAATCGTCTGGCCAGATTTAAGAAAGCTGTAGTGAACGACACCAGCACTAGTCCACCAAACGCTCACAAGTAACTGTTTTGGAGTCAATTTTCGCTTGGGGCATGGTTTGGCTGGTTCTGCAGGGTTCAGCCATTGCGATGAGCGCTTCCGATTATCGTACAGGATCCACTTTTCATCACAGGTAATGATTCGATTTAAAATCCCTTCATTATTGTGCCGGTTGAGTAATGCAACGCAGCAGTCAACGCGCGTTTGTTGATTTGCTTCACTCAATTCGTGAGGTACCCACCTTTCAAGCTTTTTCACCTTACCAATTTACTTCAAGTGGATTAAAACAGTTTTATCACTAACACCGCAGCCTGCAGCTAACTCGGATGTGGTTTGCGATGGATCCGCGTCCACAATAGCCTTCAATTCTTCATTATCAACTTTGGTCTCCGGCCGTCCACGGGGCTTGTTCTGCAGGTCGAAATTTCCAGAACGACAACGTTGGAACCAAAAACGCACTGTGTTTTCTTTTGCGGCACCGTCGCCATACACATCATTAATCCTTCAAGCCGTTTCTGCAGCACTGGTGCCACGGTGGAACTCGTACTCGTAAATAACGCGATATTTCAAGTTTTTCATTTTGTAAACTGAGTGACGCAAAGAAAAAAACAATTGAGGAAAAAACAAATGAATTATTATTTTCAAAACACAAATACATGAGTAAATAGCTGTATAAATTTGGATTTGGAATTCCTAACCAAAGAGAAGATATTTGAGATCAAATTTGCCAGTACGGCAAAACCTCAATTTCATATGTAAGGACCTAATATTCACATTATCATAGATTTTTTATCGTAATCGTGAAAAACATATCCATAGTCGTTCGCAATGCATTAAACCATGATATTGAGTCAAAACTTGTTGTTTAATCGTAATATTTTCTCTTGTAAGTATGTTTGACTCTTAACTATCCCACTATGCATCGGCACCATATACTATCAGCATACCCATGAATGCATTTAACTTGGATGAAGTCAAATCCTTCCAATGAGGTTTATTAGTACGATCATGTGCGTTGTACTCTATATATATTTTCTTGGCATCTTTATTGGTGTGACGGACAATAGTGTCAACAATTTCTGGTGTAAAAACACATTTTAATGTAATACTAATAGATAATACTTGATCCGTGTAAATCACTTCTTTGCCGATGATGAACGATATAATGCGATGTAGTTTTATAATATGCGGATTTTTATGTCACCATCAATTCATTGCATTGCTAACCCGGAAATGAACTTGAGCAGATGTCGGTGGTTCAATATTATCCTATCTTATTTTCGCGTGATGCAATATAGTCCATATCTTCTACTAATTCTTTATCGTCATCTTCTGTATTTGAATATTCATTTTGATCAGTGCATTCTGAAATCCAATCTTCGTTCTTGCTATTCAAAAAATCCTCTGTATCTAAGACCATATCGTTACACAGCAATTGCAGTAAACAATTTTTTTTCAGAAGTGCTTTATCAACAAAAAAATATAATATAATTAATTTATATCTTTGATATCATTTAAGGTGAAGATAGTAATAAGAAAACATCAACACATATTACCATAATTAAAATTTTTGTGAATTTGAAAAAAGTTGAGACGATGAAAACTTTAATATTGTAAACATATGATAAAATTTAACTATAAATAATATATAACGTATGATAAATTATAACTGTGATAAATATATAATAAATAATTTGCACATGAGACATGTCCGCATTTTACTAAGATAGCTAGAATTGAAGATATAAATGAAAAATTCAGTCAAAATGTACTAGTCAATGTCACGCAAACTGATAAAAATCAGGGATACAGATATCGTAAGGAGAAGCAGTGACCTTCAAGGAAGCTATTTGATCATTATCTCAATATCAATTTGCGATATACAAAACAAAAGAATGCATGGGGAACATCCATCCAAGTAGAGTACCCAGGTACCCTGGGTAGTAACTAGCGTGAAAAATTCCGGGTAGAAACATAACGGTTAAGTGCAGGGTCCTAAATAATAAATATGCAAAATATGTACACGGGATTCTTACAGTAATTTGTTATTTGGCTATGAGCGCTCAAACAATACAGTTACTATATAGAAAGCAGATATATAGACATACAGTCTTATATTTATCTATATCTTATATATAGATATAGAGATTATTGTGTTTACTTTTGAAGTTATTTGTTTCATTTGCTATATTATGTATGTCCTTGAAATACATACATTAATAAATCAAATATAAAAGTCTGTATATTATAATAGGTACATTATGAACAAAAGATATTATGTTAAGTGTTATTAAATTTTTTGTGACATTCTTAAAGTAAGGAATAAATACTTAATGGTTTGAATAAGAACGTCTCTTTTTTCTTTAAGACGGCATTTTTTTGCGTTGATTAGCGCACTAAGTGGAGTGAACGTCGCGCCTCCCTAACCCGCTATAACGGATCTCATATAACTCTGTTGGTTGTTTTCTTAAAGTAAAGAGTTTTAGCTTGACCCTTCAAATCAAACAATTTTTAAGTTTCTTGATCCTCGTCAAAGCGTCTGTGCTTGACAATAAAGAGTGTTTAATTAAGAAAGTCCTTCTCGAGAATATTTCCACATTTAAAATATTTAATCAACTTCTTTCATTATTTCTGTTTCTTTTTGTCATTAGCCCACGTAAGAGCCTCGCTCCACGCCACCCGTAGGGTGAATTAATTAGGGGGAGGGAGCTGTTGGTGGGGTGCGATTATTTAGGCATTCAAAAATGCCGGGTAATCTACTACAGGAAACATAAGAGCTTGGACACTGAATATGATTTTAAGAAAAATCTTGTACTGGGTATAAAACAAAGAGTGCTTAATCAATGCATGTCTACAGGGCTCGAGCATGGCACTTATTCAATAAAAAAGAAGTTCAAAAAGTTCTACAAATGCAAAATATAGGGACGGTGGGCAGACCACACCACGGGTGGATGGACAATCGCTGGATGAATGCAGTGGTACCCGTTAGACCGATGAAATCATCAGTACGGTGCAGCAAATAATAATTGGCAGAGAAAAGGGGGAGGCCTACATCCAGTAGTGGATTTAAAACAGTTAATGATGATGATGAAAAGTTGGCAAATCATTTTAAATCTACAAATTCAAGTTATCGTCCTGCGTATGACTCAGAGTGGCTCGTGCGACTGAAGTCATCATATCCGAATGCTACATACGCGCTTCCTTCCAAAAGGCTCCGCGACGCAAGTTTCACGCAGGATTCGCAACAGTCAGCTGTAGCAAACTTCGAAAAAAACACAAGGTTATCAATCAAAATCACATCCCTAAACAACTCACTCTGGCGTTAGTATGATAGCCGGGTATGTTTCCATATATTTATATTATAAAGGGCACAGATTGTAACAATATTGCAGAAGAACTACTTTCTGAAGAGAAAGGAGAAGTTGTCCTTGTAGGACGCCGTCCCGCGTTAATACTTACATAACGTAGCATATCACATAATTAAAACGTTTCGAAAGAGAGGACGAAGTACAATAATTTTCTATTGTCTGCTTGATTTTATCCTTAAAAAAACTAATCCATAAAAAGCAAGTTTTTATTATACTCCCTTTCTCTTTTGTATTGTTTCCAATTTGATATTCTATCAACATATAACCGACTGATCGGACCCATCGCTCGAGTCAGACTAGGTGAAACAGAGATCGCACCTTCTCTACGCGTCGGGCTGTTTCCTCATTTGTATGTAAATTTTGAAAAATAAATAATTTTAAAAAATTTTAAAAAAATGTTACATCATTTTATCGTCGCCGCGAGTCTACCTGCAAAGTTTCAGCTCGATTAGATCACGGGAAAAGGGTTAAAAATCGATCCAAAGTTTTTTCGTCAGACAAGTAGACGCTACGAGTTGAAAGAAAGGGAGTAAAAATGACTAACCCACTTGCAGGCGGAACGGTGAAATGCACTTGTGATAAGAATGAAATAATTCATATTAAAAATATTCATAAAAAAATAGTATAAATGGTCCATTCGTTAATAAAACTATGGCACAAAATATGTAACTGTGAATTATTATAGTAACGTATGTAGTTAAAATATTTATTGTAATATTTGTATGTATCTACTTATATTATTTGATTAATTACACCTACATGTTTCGGAAAAACCTTTCCTGAAGATGGAAATCAAATAATATAAGTAAATACAATCAATTATATAAGTAGATACATACAAGTAATACAATCAATATTTTAAAAACGTCAATCTACAATGTAGCTGAATCAATTGAAAAAAAAACATATGTAATTGTTTGTTTCCTCGCGAAATGCTATATTCCCGTCGATACAATTAAGGTGACAAATTCAAAAATATAGAACAAAATAAATATTTAATATTAACTTAATAATAAATAAAATATAAATTATCACTTCCGAAACACAAAATTCTAACCTGAAAGACATGAATATGACAGTTAAATATCATACATAATTATGAACTGCTCCGTAATCTAAAATCCGCGTCTTGATCCATTTCATTCACTATGATATAACATTTTTCTAACTAAATGTAGCTTTTTAACGCGATAAATAGTTTAAAGAGAAAACGTAAATAGCTGTCATCGCTCGAAAATGGTGACGAACGGTCGAACCAACAGCAGTGATAGCTGGGTTATGGCTGGGTTTACATAACCAAAAAAAGATATGGCGAAATTTACAAACAATTTTGAAACACAAATATGTAGGTACATGAAAAATTAATAAACGTGTGCAAATATTAAGTACATTATTTTTATAAGTGACCATTTTTATTTTACGTGTATAATATTTCTACACGTTTAATGTTATCTGCATGTATTTTAAAACAATCCATACTTCTCGCTACTTTATACTATTTCGCCATTTATTTTTGTTTATCTGGAGACAGGCGACATTGGTTAGCGTAATTAATATATAGATTCTTGCAATACGAGAATTCCCTTGGCATAGACTTATTCGCAGACACAAAGTATATTCTTAAGCAAAAACTTAAAATAATGAATTTTTAGGCTTTAAACCAACGTACAACGCACATACACGCACATACACACACATACACACACATATACACACTAAACACATCACCTTTAAGTAAGTAATTTTACAGATATTATTGAAAGCGATTTATAGATGTATGGAGCAGATATGATTGAAATATTTTAATCTTTTTCTTTGTAAAACATCTTCATGTATTGTAAGCTTCAATTCGAATAAATAAAATAACAAATAAAAATAAATAAATCCCCTAATTTTTTATTTTAAATTCTTGAAATGAGAATACTGATATTAGGTAAGTGCCAGCATAATGAAGACTCATTATATAAACTTATCAACAATGTTTATATTCTGTCAAAATACATCATATTAATGTCACTCTAAGGGTTATGTCCTTGATTTGACATTTTTTATTAATTTATAAGGTGTCTTAATAGATTCACATATTGTGTCAGTCATGTCAGTCACGTTAGCATTACACGCTGATTAAATGAAAAAACACTTTTGTGTAAAAGAATATTTACTAAAGGATTTAATTTCTCAAATTTCTTACGAGCCTACCAAAGTGAAACTTATCCACTGACTACCACAATTTCCTGCTTAGCCGGTGTCATGTTTAAAAATGATGAAATTAAGATGCCGTGGCAGGATTCGCGCGCTAATATAACACAAATGACGACATTATTCGGGAGTTTTATTACGTCACGGATCCGCCTCAAGTGGGAATTGTCAAAACTGAATTTAGATTGAAAGTTCTAGGGCTATGTGGTAGTCCGCACGAACCGGAGACACTACACAAAGAGGGGGTAAGTATTTCCATCTTTAGGTTTTGGAATGTTGTTACGCAATGGAACCGTTTTCTTTAGATTAAGTCGTAGAGTCTGAATATATTTCCATATTTGTGGTCCGGGTGGGTACCTGGGACCCATATTTTTAGACGAATAAAAAGTTGAAATATTTATTTTGTTTAACGTCACGTCGTAGAAACTGGCGGAAACGGAAAAATTCAACATGCTGTTCCGGAAAATGAACAACAAGGTTTTTGGTTTCGAATAAAAAGTTATACTTCTTGGTGTACTTTGTAACAAGTTTTTGTTTTGATTAAGTTTAACTCGATTTGAAGACATGTTGATTTTTAAAGATCTGGTTTATTCCAAGTTATCTCTTAATTACTAATTAATGATGTACATATACATACATATGTATATATCTGAGTTACAAACGTCGTTAGAATCAATTAAGATATATTATAGAAGTCTCACAGAGACGAAACTACACATATGAGACTACATGTATGGAAGAATTTTTATAGGATGGCCCGGGGCTTGCAACCCATATGAGCTGACTTAAGTGGTCACTCTACACGATGCAATCAATGTTCACCAATTCCATCGTAAGAACATCCACACATTATCAAGATTTTGATCAAAAGTTCCATATACTTTCCAAATCTGAAAAGCTTTCGTTTATTTGAAGGGACTATGCTAGAGACATCAGTAGTATTTTCTCATGATCTAAATAAAATAATATTGTCATTAAAGTGATTTGTGGATTTTATTTATTTTTGTTTATGTATATTTTAGCCTTGAATTATTTTTAAAAAATTTCCCCAATCGATAAATTTGGTAGCTTTCAATAATGTGGAAGAGGTATTATATTGTTGTTGTTGTTGCCGGACCTCGTGATCGTAATATTTAAAAATAGATCACTTTCTTTCGAATTCGTAAAATCTTAACTAGTGCACTCATATTTTACGAAAAAAATATGGTTTTCAACAAAAGCGATTTTTATAAAATTGGATTCCCATATTTTTGCTTTGTACCTACATATTATGTAGACATGTACAAATTACTATTTGAAATATCTTTAGATTTTTAATATACCTACATTTATTAGATATACCTTACTGTTATATTTTTGTTTGTTTTACTTTCTGGTATAAAAGCTTTAATGCTATTTGCTAATTACGAAGTTATTAGGAAAAATGTGATAAAAGACCATTTTTTGATATATTAAACTGTATTAATATAAAAAAAGTGTTTAAAATAAAATTATATCCATTTTAAGGTATATAGTTTATTTTATATGTTTGTAAAATTTTATGAAAACATCTTGCCCCATCTATAAAGAGTAATTTATAAATAAATCCCACCCCATAGACCGTATAAGTAATAGACATAGAAATAAGAACCACAATGGCACAACATCACTATACATACATACTTGGGAGTAAAATGGTATAATACATTGTTTTCGCAAAACAAATTTCAAGAAAGAAACATTCCAAAATACGAACAGTTTAAGAAAGAAGTCTAATCCTTGATTGCACACATGTCTCAAATGGTTTTTGTGTAATAAAAATTACTACTTCTAAATGATTTCTGCTTTTGTACTTTATGTTGGCTTGTAAATACTCCTCCCATAAGCTCGAGCCATTGACTAATACACAATTATCTCTACATGAGATATCTCTACATGAGAGAGTACGGGCATTATCCTTGGCTTTACCCAACCGAGTTTCTCCAGGGTATGCTTGGCTACAATAGTTTAGAGACTAGAAGGAATGTGTATTTGATTACACATTTTTATCGATTGTTGCGCGGTATGATCGATAATCCTGAAATTATGCAGAGCATTGGTTTGTATGTTCCTGATAATTACACTAGACATCGTCAGCATAGATTGTTTCACATTCCAATATACAGGACCAACCTGCCGATAGTTATGCCTGTTGGAAGAGCCACAGCTATGCTGAACAAAATTGCTTTGGGTATTGATATATTCCATGTGTCTGAGAGGGAATCCGAAGCGGGATTCTCCTACACCTTTGACCAGATTTTATGTTATTTTTAATTTATTAAATACTTTCATTTTTGATATATACTTCCTAATATGTATGCCTTAAACATTTTGTTTGTCATGTACATATTATCGTGAAATAAATTGAATTGAATTGAAATTGAATTGAACTAATATATGTCATTAAAATGTAATAATACTGATTTAATTTATTATAAAAAAACACTTTTATGTATCTACTATAAATAAATAAATATTTTGAAGCATTTAGGGTCCTGGGATCGTTGAGCGTGTGTGGCGAGTGCTCCGGCCGACCGGGGTTCCGGCGTTCAGTCAGCGCGGCCTCCACCGCCTTCCGCGGGGTTGTCGTTGACGAATGAGCGGGCACCTCACCCCGCCCGCCCAGATTGATGCCGACTCTGTGGATGCGGATTAATTCGCAGAGATAACAAATAACACCCCCCGTCCTCGTGCCATCATTTTCTAACTAAGCTGATGACAAGTAATTAAAGTGTGAAGCATTCGCGCGGCCTTCTGGAAGGGTAATGTTCGAAAAGCGAGCCTTTTGATTAGGTGGTGTAATAGAAGTTAAATTGATATATTAAGCTTGAAACCACTAGGATTGCAAGGGGACGTAGCCGATTGGCGGTGTTTCGCATCTGGTATAATTTCGTCCAAAATTATTGAGCTTTCCTCGATACGATACTTTAATACTCAGTGGTTGGTATAAAACTAAGAAATAAATACGCAAATGACACTCATTGAAAGTTTTCTGTAGATTTCTAAATGTTGTTTTCTTATTTGTGAGATCAATGTAAACCTATTTATTTCCAAAATTTTCCATTATTTATATATTAATGTTAATTGGCATTTATTTATTATATTTATTGTCATTTTTCTCCAAGAAATACCGAAAAACTATTATTCCGTTATGTAAATTATTATGTTATATATACAAAATATACTGTAAATAGTAGTCGAAGTTATAAAACATATAAATAAACATTTCAATCTATATTATAATTGTCCTGAAGAAGGTTGAGTCCAACCGAAACTAGTTGACAAATATATTGCAATAAAGTGGTTTAAAACAAAGTATTTAATTTATTCTTAAATGTCTGACATATAAATAACTTCAATATTCTATATTCTGTATTCATTCATTTGGTGTTAAGGTGAATGTGTTAAGTTTGTGATGCTCGTCGAGCACATATAAACATAACACATAGCGCATCAAAAACATAATAACCAACGTCTTGAAATGTTAAGAAAAATAGTTAGACATGTTAACTCTGAAAAACAGTGACCAGAAAAACATTTACCTACATAAATCTAACATATCTATTTTTAATTAAAAGCCACATAAAAAAAAATCTTATTAAATTTTGAAAAATGTTATTATTAAAATTTCATTAAATATAATTATTAAAATTACTTATAATTTCCGCTATTTGTAGAGTACCTGTAACTTTTTGTGAGACATAATTGTAAGAAAAAAAACAATAATTATTGTTCAATCAATAATTGATACCAAATACCAGTCACATTATTGACGACTACTGACGACGGCTGAAATATTAGGTGTTATTAATATTTTTCAATATTCTGATCAACAAATACCTTATCGTAGCGGTCCAGTGCTTTTTGGTGAGGCATCTAATCAAATAAAACAAATGAATCCTAACGAGATGACTTCTAGACTCCTTAATAAGTCATTCGTGAAAACACATTGCTTTCTGGGCCACCGGAAGTGGGTCCAGAAAGTGTCCAGCCATGGCGGAGTAAAGGTTAAGTTTCGGTCTCTTCGACCTGACGGAAGATAGTCCGAGGAAGATCCCTCATACCTGCACCTTATCACAACCATGGAAATCGCGCCATATAAACTCCTCGCGCTTTATATATACGATATTATCTCGGAGGTCGCGTTTCTAAAAGCCTTAGCAATCTTATTGTAAAGGGTTATGTATGAAAGAGTTCCCACATAGGCTCACCAGTGTAAAAGGTGCGTGTGTTTAGTAATATAACAGAATGTACAGGCGTGTGCGAACAGGACCCGCCTCTAGCATTCGGACTTCCTTCGGTGTTGGATGTATGTGAGTAGGTATTATAACATTATTCTATTAAAGATCGAGCAGTACGGCACACAGGTAATATATAGATAGGAAATTTACTTACTGAATTTATTCATAAAAATAATATAAGTTATAAAAATTCATTTCTTTGTTTACGGGAGTGCATACGTCGAACTGTCGACATGACCAGAGCCGAGGAGAGATGTTTACATTCTTATCTTCTTCATTCTTTAGATTAAAGAAGCATTATACAAAAAGCCGCGTGCGCTCCGTGCCCGCTGGGTACGCTTAAGGTTATTGCTATCCGTCGTATGCCAACGTGTACACATTGTGGATAATGTTCACTCGATGGTGGTACACACCACTTATCTAGTAAAAGAAGTGAGCCAATGAGATAATAAATATTCGAGATTTTCTAAATACATAATTAAAAATCCGCATTTAAGTTTTTAATGAATAAATAATATTTTTCGAGTTAGGCCTTTATTCCTGATAGGCAGCGATATATCTGATAAATTCAGAGCACACATTTTTTGATTAACGGAGCTGTGCTCTGAATGGACTATACATCAAGGCGGAAATAATCTATGTAAAAAGGCGCGGCCAGAGGTAAATTTTCACTTTAATAAGTTATCTTTTTTGACAAAATTATGTTCAAAGAATACGTCTCCACTGAAATAAATTTATTACCGCGTGAATAAGATTTTTTGAATAGTACACGTATTGTGGACTCACTTAGGGGAATGATTCGAATATCAATAGGTATGTATATTATAAGTTTGATTAAGTAATCAATATAATATCTTTGTATCACCATGTTTGTGTATAAAAAATCAAATTTATAATAAAATACCATTTAATTAAACCTAACAACTTGAGAACATTAACATTAATCAACAAAAACAAAAAAACAAAAAAATTGAAAACTATATTACATTATTGTCGGCAGGGGCAGGCAGAGTGGATAGAACAACCTATGTACAAAATATATAAATGCTAAGCTGTGAAAGTGTATATTATTCCACACGGTTTACTCAATTTACAATCATAAAAGTGTGAAGAATTTGATCTGCTGTCTTTACTTAAACAACTTTTCAATGAAACGATTTTACTAATCGTTTGAAATTTGTCAACAGTTCATAAAATATTATTGTATAGCAACCAAGCAACACAACACAGTAAAAAAATAGATATTTACCTAAACGTAAAAGTATATTTTGTGCTATTTGTACATACATACTTAATAAATAAATGATTGTTACATAATGAAAAAGTAAATAACGTTTTTTATCTCTATTGCTTGTCAGTTCTGCAGAAGGTGATCGCTAGAAACACATCCCATTATTTTGTATGTTGCGAGTTGCATGTTGATAGCACCCGGGAAGTGAATGTGGCCCATCATTCTTCAACCCTCCTGTTTCCAGCGTTTCCGGAAGTCCACGTCCCGTTTAATCGACCTTCCCCTTCCCCGGCAGCCAGGAGTCGAGGGTCACGTCTTAATCATTTTTCACTTCATTTATACTGCAGATAGACTGCAGCTCACGAAACGTGCTACTATTTAAAAATGGCAATGTATTTATTATAGTTGTGTATATGGAATCTTAAAAAAGCCCGGTTAAATGTTTATCCAGATCCTTTACTCATTTTTGTATATCTCCCGTCTTAACTCAAAAATATTTTTTTTCTCTAGAAAGACTGGAGCTAGACAAGCTAAATGCTTATTCTATGAAGGACTAACATGCTGGTATGATCCTCGAACCACTGCATCAACTCAGTTTTAATATTGAATCAGTAAATTCGAACTAGCTAAAAGCAGCTCCCAAGATGTGTGCACTGAATTCATATTAATAATCTTCAATGCTAGCAAAATAACATTTTTGTAATAAAAACACTTTGTATTAAAAAAATTATTTATTGAATAATCAACCAGCTTACTATACTAATGATAAATAATACTATTAGTAAAATAAATAATAAAAGTAATAAACTTTTCTAGTACAAAACTACAGTTACTAGTGTAAAATCAACCAACTTTCCATATTTATTAACAAGTATAAGGATAATATTTTGAAAAAATCAAGGGTTTATAAAATAATTTGCAATCATTTTATGTAGTTAAAACTTGCAGAAATGTTAATATTAGAAGTAAGAAGCACTCAAGATATTTAAATAGCAATACCTGTTTTCAATTTTCTAAACATCTTTTGGAAACAAACAATTCTTTTCATATTACCAAGAGTTAAGATTAGTTTAGAACCATTATATAGGATTACAGTTGTATAAATTAAAAAATTTAGAAATTAGATAAAAAGTTAATAGCAAATAAAATATTTTAAATAACTAAATCCTTATTGCAAAAAGTTTTTAATTTATTTTAATATTAGATCGTAAATATTTTTAATTTATAATATGTATATTGTATCCTGATGAAGTAACCATTGGCCCCGATACTTGTTGATTATTTAACAAATAGTGGTTTTACACAAAATATTTTCTTTTATAAAAATACTAGCTGTCCTTACCCGGCGTTGCACGGGTTAAAGATAAAGTTTAAAATAAATTTATGAGGGTAAATAAAGGCATCGAAAATATATAAGCGGAGGGGAAAGGTTAAAAGAATAGGGGGGAAATGTCGCATATATTATCCGCCGAGTCCTTAAGAATAAGTTTACAAATTTTGAGTCCGATCGGTCAAACGGTTTTGCATCGAAAATATGTCAGGGGGAAAGGAAGGGGTAAAATAATAGGGGGGAAATATTGCATATATAACCCGCCGAATCCATAAGAATAAGTTTCCAAATATTGAGTCAAATGGTACAGATTTGCATCGAAAATATATAGATTGAATGAATAGGGGAGAAATTTCGAATATGTTACCCGCCGGGTCCTAAAGAATAATTTTCCAAATTTTGAGTCCGGTCGGTAGAAAGGTACAAATTTACCTAGAAAATATATCAGGAGAGGGGAAGGGTTAAAACAATAGTGGGGAAAGGTCGCGTAAGTTACCTGCCGAGTCCTTAATAAGATCCCAAATTTTGAGTCCGATCGGTCAAACGGTATAGATTTACATCTAAAATATGCAGGGGGAGGGGAAGGGGTATGAGAATAGGGAGGAAATGTTGCCTATATTACCCGCCGGGTCCTAAAGCTTAAGTATGAAAAATTTGAATCGAATCGGACAAACGGTGTGGATTTGTATAGAGAACAGACAGACAGACAAACAGACATTGAGTTTTATAGGTATAGACTAATATTGTATATGGTTATTATATATGTATTTTTAAATTATGTACAAAATATTATCAGGTCGTTCGTAATTATAAATCTGTGCTGCATTAAAATACAGCGTAAAAATATTTTTTTCTCATTAGGGGAATAAGATTTTAGAATACATTTTTTTTATGTTTGAGACATCAGAAACACTAAAGAAGAAAAATTTATAGTTGTTAAAAATTAAAAAGTTATACGAGGTTTAAAATTACCACACAAATATAGTGTCTGTCACATTCTGAAAAAATCAATATTGCTATTTTGCTATCTTGACTATTATTTTATAACAACTTAGTCAATTTTGTCGTTTTTACATGTGAAAGGCTTCGAATCAATGAATTAAAAAAATCACAAAGCTCTAAAATGTAAGCAAACGTTAATCTGTATATTCAATAGAATGGTTTGTAAGCATTCAAAAGAATCGACATTTTATTTATTTTATATTTTATAGATTCTTTTAAAAACTTATAGTACCTTGCCCGCTCGGGTGTTCTCGCGAGTGCTAGTCACTACGGATGTTATAAAAATATAATAACATCCATTACATACATACCATTACATACATACCATATATCATACATATTATGTAATATTTTAAAAGTTTAATAAATAAATTAAAAATATATAGGTATCATCAGCAGCTGCAAAATCTATACTAGTTAATGAGAAAAGACAACAGATGTCTCTATCATAGTCCTTTCAAATAAACGAAAGGTATTCCGATTTGGAACATATGAATATAGATCGTTCAAAAATTTGATAATGTGTGGATATTCTTACGATGGAATTGGTGATCTCGCATTGTGTGGAGTGATCACTTAAGCCAGCTCATACGTATCGATAGCCCAGGACCATCCTATAAAAATACTTCCTCATCTGCTTTCGCCTCTGAGAGACTTCTATTATTTATCTTAATTAATTAATCATACATGAGATTAAATTACGTGATGTGTTTTGGGAAAGAATCTTTAAAAGAAACCTGTCTTTATACGTGCGTTGTAATGTAAAAATACATGTATGAATTTTCTTCAATGTGCCGAGGTTAAATATAGTAAAAATTCACATAAATATTTCGTATTCGTTCGGAATATTGATTTTAGAAAATATGTAAACCATTTCTCGGATTCTAGAATTCTAGATCTTACGTATCTTCCAGCTCCAAATTAATGTTTCCTGTAAATTTATAGCCTCTACTTCCTATAAAACCTCTTATTCAGTAAATTCTAAATTAGTAATCCTCGATGATTTCATTAAAAAATTTATGGATATTTTAATTTATTGTTGCCTTTGTTTTTATATCCCTCATTTAACAGTAGAGCGTCAGTGTTTATTCAACAGATATTTTTTTTATATTCCGAACGGATTCGGGACACAAGTCTATGAGCGTAATGCTCATTTCTAGCGTCCCAGGAAACCCTGTATCAATATCCATCACGTATTACCTAGCGGATATCAGAAAAAGTATGCATCCGATCCGGCACAGATTTAAGGCGATGGACCGCCATCGCCACAAGACGGGATAAATTAGTTTTGAGGCTTCGTTGTCGGGGCTGCTACGGTGGCAGGCCCCCCTTCGGCGGTCAGCCCCCACAACCGTCTCCTGTTAAAGGTGGATGACCACAGCGTACTTTTACATCCGAGATAATGTGAAAATAGCACGAATAATAGTTTAATACGGGGCACTTTCAATCGTTTTACTGCCAACCATACTTGAATATAGAAACACCATACAGAAGAAAGAGGTGGGCATTTGGGGTGTTGACTTAATATTCAAAGCGGGGAACCGTCACTCACAAACGGCATAATAATCGAAAATAAAGACATTAAAAATCGTCTTTAATCTCATCATTGCGAAAAGTGCACGCAATCACACGTGTGTTAACTCGCTTTTTTTTTTTCTTTTTGTGACATGCAAAGTTTATTATGTTAACGCGCTAATTGTATTTAAAAGGTTGAGCGTCACTTTTACGGTGACATAAAGAGCATTTTTATTATAAAGACACAATTCTTCCATGAAGAATTTCTTGAGGTGCTCCGTGTTACGACAAGCTAGGAGGTACTTTTGAGCATCAATTTTACGGAGAAATGAGGGGTATTTTTATTACACAGACACCATTCTTCAATGTAGAGTGTAGATGTAGAGTTCTCTGGATTGTTCAGCCTCATTTATATTTTAAGCTACATATCACGACAATACTTAGTATGGGGCACTTTTAAGCGTCGCTTTCACGGGGTTATATAGACCACTTTTATTACATAAACGCTATTCTTACTTTAACGATATACCTACCTACTATTTACACTGACATTAAGTTTCGTTAAGTTACTAGAATCGTTGAGATAAACACATGTCGGGACGTTAATGAAATCTATTAGCATGTCAGAGACCGGTGAGGAAATGAAGACCAAGCCATCAGGCGCTGACGGCTCATGCAGCCAGCGCGTTGTGCGCTTTGCTTGCTTATCCGTGAGATAAGCACAAATACAATATTTTAAGTAAATTTATTTTTAGTATTTTTTTTATTTATGAAAATTCATATTTATATAGATATACCGCTTATCGTTGCCATCTCCGGTAGGAGAAGAAGATAAGTTGATACTATTATATACGAAAAATATTTGGATCCCGAGTGTCAGTGTAAAGTTCCTTGATGCTTGGAATGAATTAAAAATAAATAAATGTATCTATATCACAAGCACAAATGCA
>JADDOH010017784.1:0-14285 GCA_016648135.1 Agrypnia vestita
ATGTATATTTTTTATTATAATATTATTTTCAATGCTTGTTCTATATCTTTTCACTCTACATTAACACTTTTTTTTGTTTTTAAATTTCTATTATATTATGTTTTTCTTATGCTTCTGCTTTTTATATATATACTTGCTTTTACATTACATTATATTTATATTTATATTATATATATATTATATACTAGTATACAGTATAGGTAGAGATATATAATATAATCATAGTGACCTATAGATCCATATATATAGAATATTATATAGTTATACATAGTATTATATATGATATATATATATATATATATAAATATATTATTTTAAATATAGAGATGTGAACACGGAATACGTGTCACATCAATATTCTTACTATTCTCAAACTAAGCTAAACGCTTGTGCCATGAAAATAGGACTAACTTGCTAGTCTGGAGTGAGGTTCGAACCCGCGACCTTTGGATCACGAGGCCAGTGTCCTAACCACAAGACCAACATGCTACTCATTTTTTTCTACATCTGTTTCTATATTTTAAGTATTTTCTTTTCTCTTTATGTCATTATTATGTTTACATATTATTGTTTTTCTTTTTAAACTATCTATATATTCTGATTATGTACACTGAACTATCTATTGTAAAAGCCCTAAAGGGCGTTAATTTAATAAATTAATAAATAATTTTTCAAAATCATTAATTTTGATTAATTGCAAAGCCGACTTAATAATATTCACGAAGCAAAATCGGTACATAGGGCAAGATATTTGTTGATGTGAATTTAATGCGTCAAAGAATTCCACAAGTCTTCGCTACTCGAGTTTTGACAGAAATCTATATTTATGTTTTGGTAAAATTAATTTTTGATGATAAAACATGAAAAATTAACGAAATCTTTCTTTGATGGAATAACCGCACACTGTCAATTATTATTAATCAATAATTTTAGTACACAACATGTATTGTATGCAACATGGACAGATTAAAATTAATTTAAGGGTGGGTCTTTATTATGGGGGTGCCTGGGGTATTTGGTCCAGGCAGGAAGTGGAGGAGGTTTTCCTTCAGGATCCTAGTTAAGGGCGCAGCTGAACAGTTGTCAGGATGGTATCAATCTATAAAACAATTTGTATCGAGAAGAGATGGTCAGGGGGAGGGTGCTTAGATTCTGAGTTGTCTTAACTTCTAAGGGGCAGATGGTTGGTACTCATGCAAAATTTAACCCCATTAACAGTCCAAAATAGTAACTTTGCATGACATACAGCGATTTTTTGGTACAATTTAGTAAATCAACATATTTAATATAACAAAATATGAATTTTTCAATGATTACATCCTTATTCTTCATTTTTCTTTATAACAATAATAACCAACACATTATGAAAAAATATTTTCTACCTTCTATTTACATGCGCAATGTTCATATTCATTTCTTTATATAGTTTTTGTCCTTAAAAATCATCGCCGAAATTAATATAATTTTCTTACCTAATCGTATTCTAATCCCCAATAATAATCATTTTGAATAACTGTTATCATTCCATTTTAAAAATAAGTATGATTTCAAAATTGTTCTAAAATAAAATGAAAACATTTAGGTAGGCACTTCATTTTTTTTAATAAAATACTCCGAATTAATTTTTTTCAATCTAATGAAAATTAAAACCAGTAAGTGTATCCATTACTATATCGCATATGACACTGGTATTAATCATTAATCAAAATATATTTCATAACAAAATATATTATAATCATCAATGAAAATATATAAATACAAAATTCTCTATACAACAACGTCTGTCACTAAGGCTACTAGATAGTTCAAATGACGATGAGGTTTCAGAAGCAAAAAATGCATAATAATGTCCTCCACTAACTTATCAAGACGCTACGCTACTCTAAATTGCGCTGTTCTCACAGCCTATTTAGGCTGTGAGAACTAGCGGCCGAAATGTATATAGTAAAAGTACGTCATTTTTAACGGGTTATAGCTAGTATAATTCAGATAAATTATACAAGTCTCGCAGAGAGAAAGCTCTTTATATGGGAAACGTAAATGGAAGTCTTCATATTCTTTCTAATATTAATTAATCGTTTGAAATTATAACCCTTTTTACTTCCTTTCTTTTAACTCGTGGCGTCTGCTTGCTTGCCGACTTGCCGTCGAAAAAACTTTGGATCGATTTTTAACCCTTTTCCCTTGATGCAATCGAGCTGAAACTTGGCAAGTAGACTCGTGGCGACGATCAAGAAGATCTATCAAATTTTATTGGTTTTTTCAAATTGGAATCATTAGAAAAGTTTGATTACTAGCAACCGCGACCCGATAACGTCGCGGAATATTTTCTAAATTTGAATTACTCCGTCAGTATACATAATAGGTACTTCACTACGAATGTCGAAAATCTAAATTGACTGACAAATGTTTTTTGAATTTAATCTTCAAAGCATGAAGTGTCTTATCAAAGCTCAAAACATCTGACATTTTATAAATATATTAAATTACTGTAAGTTTAATGTTATGTTTTAATTCGTCTTTAATTGTTGTTATATTTTACAAAGAAAGGAAGTATAATAAAAACTTGGTTTTTATGGGTTACTTTTTTTTACACTATGATTTAAATTAATTTAAATATGGTATAATTATTTAACGTTATTTAATTAAAAGGCGTATTTTACAAATGCCCTTAAATTTTTGTTCTACCTTACGTCTGTTAAGAGCGCTTTGGATAAAACAAAACCATAAATAAACTGAATGCAGAGTTGGAAACAAAAAAAAAGTTTCATCATACGCATCGCAGAAGCCCTCTGCTTTTTATACGGGTCGGGGCCAAAGACGAAAAATATCCAAGGGGCCAAATACACAGAGCAATCTAGAGAAAAACTCTTGTACGATGTCATCTTCCTACGGAAAAATTCTTGTATGACGTAATTTACCGAACTTATTAGTCCGAAGAGCGTTGCGAGTTTGCATTTTGCTGAGAATTACGTCGAACGTTGCGCCGTATTTCCGAAGGGGTGGGCAGAGAACACAATGTCGGCCGTTACCACCCTGTGCTGCATCGATTTTTAAACTTACGTGACCCTACTGATATTAGGTCATAATTGCTTGAACATTTTCGACTCATAATCAAGGCAGGAATATACTCCTGCGAGGTTATTAATGTTTTCCAAAGAACCCTGTATATTAAATTTTACAACCCGTTTCACGTGTAGTTGTGATTATCATTAGCGCGACCGGCATCCAAAGCTTTTTCTTTCGCCTTAATTAAACACAGATGTCACTAATAAGGTATCTATTTTTATTGGAGTTTTTAAAGCAATTTTCTTTAAATGCGCAATGACGTCCCCGATATTCTGAATTTTCATTACGTCACGGAGGGAGCCGCTCCGCGCCAGAGGACCGATCTTTTACAACCGGTTGTAAGAATTCCATTACTTTTTCTCTTACGCGTGCACAAAATTACCTACGGGGCACGTGCTCTCCCAAACGTCGCGGCGGGGTTGGCGGGGGGTCTACAGAGTACAGGCACGTGCAGTGAGATCATTTTTATTTAAAAAATATTGATTATTTTTTTTGTATATATATATATCTACTTTTATATGAGTATTTCACCTACATGTTTCAGAAATACCTTTCCATCGTCAGGGAGTTATATGTACCAACCTGCCGATGGTTATGCCTGTTGGAAGAGCCACAGCTATGCTGAACGAAATCGCTTTGGGTATTGATATATTCCATGCGTCTGAGGGGGTTTTCCGAAGCGGGATTCTCCTACACCTTTGACCAGATTTAATGTTATTTTTAATTTACTAAATATTTTTATTTTGATATATACTTCCTAATATGTATGCCTTAAACATTTTGTTTGTAATGTACATATTATCAAAAAATAAATTGAATTGAATTGAATTGAATTGAATGTATATCAAAATATCAAAATGAATAATGTCTTTTGTTTTTTGTTACTCCCTTTCTTTCAACTCGTAGCGTTTGCTTGTCTACTTGTAGTCTTGTCTGCTCATCTGACGAAAAAACTTTGGATCGACTTTTAACCCTTTTCCCGTGATCCAATCCAATTGAGTTTGCAAGCCGACTCGTGGCAACAATCAAGAAGATCTATCAAATTTTCGTTAAAAGAAATTAATAATTATAGTATAATTTCGGATTTTTAGAAATTTTTAGAAAAAACATTAATTTTTTTCAAATTGGAATCATTACCAAAGTTTGATTACTAGCAACGGCGGCCCGATAACGTCGCGGAATATTTTATAAATTTGAATTACTCCGTCGGTATGCAAAATAGGTACTTCACTACGAATGTCGAAAATCTAAATTGACTGACAAATGTTTTTAGAATTTAATCTTCAAAGCATGAAATGTCTTATCAAAGCTCAAAATATCTGACATTTTAGAAATATATTAAATTACTGTAAGTTTAGTGTTATGTTATGTTATATGTTTGAATTCGTCTTTAATTGTTGTTATATTTTACAAAGAAAGTTACTATAATAAAAAATTTGGTTTTTATGTGTTACTTTTTTTTCTGAATTATTTGAAAATTTATTAAAAAAAATATTATTACTGAAGTTCTTGATTACTCGCAATTATTGGAAAAAAATTTATAATTGGGCTACTAGTCAAATTCTATTGATTATTAATAATATTTTGTTTACTATTACATGCCTTACTAATTTCTAACGATTTTAAATTATTCAATTTCAGACTAAAGTTATTTATGTGTAAAATAGAAAGTCCTAAATTTTTATCAAAACCGTGATCTTTTTCTAATAAATGATTTGCAAATTCAGAAAAACCATGATTATTCAGACATCTTAAATGTTCCTTAACTCTTACATTGAAATTTCGACCGGTTTTTCCAATATAAAACGCTGTACAATCTTTACACGACAGTTTATAAACACCTTAATTGTTAATTATATTTTCTTTATCTTTTGCATTTATGAATAGTTTTCCTATATTATTATTTGTATGATGGAAAGGTGTTTCTGAAACATGTAGGTGAAATATTCATATAATAATAGATAATAGATAATATATTCAAATAAAACACTCAATATTTTTTTAAATGTCAATCTACAATTTTGCTCAATCAATTGAAAAAAAAACATTTTTATTTATTTATTTATCTTTCTTCATCTTGATACATGATATAGAAAATGGAGCCACTCATCTCACTAGGAATAAACCTGCGCCGAGATGAGCAGATGAGTCATTGCAGCAAGCATGACTTCAGCGTACACATGTATAGTGGAAAAACCATCGAAATAAAATATTTATGTGACAGAATAGCATCAAACATAACAATTCCGTTGTCTGCCCGTCTGTTCGTCCGTCCGTCCAAACTTCGTGCAATGTCCGTAATTTCGTTCGAATTCGACCCACCAAAAAGATGCTATAAATAGGGCTTAGCAAAGAGGCTCCGTCATTTTTGACCGGTTAAAACTAGTGATATATTAAAATCAGAATAGTAATGATAAACATGCATGTTTGTCTCTGGCAAGATTAACACGCATGTGATCAATATTGGTGAAAGTTTAACAACACTATAGTTGGGGTGTATAGTGTTGTGAATATAGTAGTGTAGTGTTGGTCCTGACGAAAAGACGGGTACGTCTCGAAACCGGTAGATCCTAAATCTGGTAGTGGTTTTTACTAAGTAAACTAACATTCTGTTATAATTTCTAACCACAAAGTGAATGCTTTAAATATTAAGAATATTAATAATAACCACATACAATTTTATACATGAAATAATACCCAAACAAACATTGTCTTAAAATCATATAGGTTATAACATTACTTACCAATCTACGACACACGTACCACCTGGCGACAGATTCCGGGTCTCGTCGCCCTAGCGGCGAATATTATTGTTAAACGTTTTTTTAAGTAATCCACCTGACCGAACGGTTTGTGTCTCAGATACAGCACGATGTCATGATTTAATTACTTTCTTCCTGGCGACACGTGTTAACGATGATTCAAAATTACTATTTAAAAAATAATTTACGAAACTGGATATCATCAAACGTTTTGAAACGATTATTGGATAATGTCAGTCATCAAATCGGATAATAAATAATATTTTGAGTTTGTTCAAATCTTTCAGAACAGTACTGGATTTCATGTCACAGAGACATTATTAATCAAAAATCATTATTAAAGTGATCACTTAAGCCAACCATACGATAGGTCATAAGTCCTATGTACACCCGAAAAAGACTTCTATACCTACTTTCCCATTAAAAAAACTACAGTTTCGTCTCTGTGAGACATCTTTAATATACATTAATAGATAATTAATAATATTTTGTTTGATTTTGTACAATAATCTATGTAATTAATAATAATAAATTCTACATTATTGTTTTTTTTCTTTCTTGCAGTAGAGAAAGTATAAATAACCACCATTTTTACCCATCTAATAATTAATAATTAAAACCTTCGATAGTAAAATTACTTTACCAAATATGGTGCACTAAAACACATGGCGTGCCCGTCATTTCTCACTGCCTAACCTTCGGGGTAATACTTCAAAATAGTTCTCCCATCAACCCTTTCCGCGAGTGACAAGAATAGATTTAGATACTCTAATAAAACATACCTATTTTCACACAGGTAGGAACCTATATACAAAGATATTTATTGTATATTAATTAATTATAATATTTATTTTATTCAATTGTAAAAATTAAGTAAATGTTTATGTATTCTGCACAGTAATTCATATTTCATTTGTTAATTTTGCAAGGTACCTACCTATATAATTTAAAATAGAATTGTTTTCAATGCTGGCATCATACGCGATTGTGAAATACCAAAGGTGTAATATTGTGAAATAAGTTTTTCAAAAAATAATGGATGAAGAAAAGAGGAATCGAGTTCTACATATGTTATGAAAATAAATAACTTCAATGAAAAGTTGTGATTTAGTTGTAATATTGATACAAGTATATATTACATATTAATTTTACTTATATTTCAGTACAGCAGTGGATAGCTACTAGGCAACATAATCTTAATTAAAAGTATTATCTTAATCAGACAAGGCAATTCGAAATATTTTATACCTGAAATTATTAAGACATATTGAATGCATATTCATATATAGCAAACAAAATACACATTCAAAAAATTGTATATATTTAATTAAAAGCTTTAATAAAATCGATTTTTATATTTAAAAAACTTACCTTATAAATTCACGCACGTACTTCCAAGTGAAGATGAATGATGTTTTAATACATTGTTTATTAAAATAAAACTAATGTTTTTCTTTGTGTTCTTCAAAACATCATAGTTTTTTGCATGTTTTCAATAAGACAGACCTTTTGCGGGTCCATCACAGATATTTTACCTAATAACGAAAACACACAGCTTGCGAAACATTAATCATCTTAATTTGTCATGTGCAGAATTATAATGACAGCGTTCCTTCACAGACTCTTCGCATTAATTCGGAGCGAATACCCAGCAACAGCTGGCGCGGTTGTCGAATTAAAAACCTATTTATCCGACCGCGCAAACGAAAATTAAAGAGACATTACCACATCGTAAACAATCGCGCCGGTCGAGAAACACACCCTTGTAAACCACAAAAAAAGCACGTTACGCATTGGAAACGCGAAAGTTTCTCCATTGTGTAGACGCGGCGACGAGGGAACTACATTATCCGGCGATTATTTCACTTGTTTTCGTGCCCGATCGATCGTTTTAAAGGTTAGCAAAACACAGGAGACGCGCCGAGCCCGCTTCACGCCGCGCGGAAGGTCGCCATCTTGGGTCCCTGGCACGGCGCACGCGCAGTGGGCGATAATTGTATTTTCGCGAGAAAGCGCGCTCTTGGCGGGCCTGACAGATTTACGATCCTCCTAGGGGCCGACTTAGCAGTTTCTTGTGACGTAGAAGAGCATGGTTAATTACAATATTCTCGCTCGGATGGCTATCATTCTTGATTGTGCTGCAATGAACCGTATATAAATTGAATTATATTCAAATGATAATCAACAAACGAGAATCATGACTTTCTTTGATCACAGCTTGGGATTGCTAAGCGTCTCGCTTCACCGGAGATATAATAAGTTCTTCGTTTTAGGTCGGCGTGTGTTTTATCCAGATCACATGCAAAATTACACCAATAGGCATAATTTTAGAGAAGAAAATATTTTGAACGGATTCTAAAAAATGATCCAGTTTTAATATAGGTACCTACACACTGAGATTAATAAGATGTTCAGTAAAATAAAAGTATAAATTTCTGCATTCCGCCATTTTAACTGAAACACCGGTCAGAGGGAATGACGTCACGCCAAGTAACCATCACCGTGTGTCTTGAACACTCTTGTCTTAGACACACTGCAATGTTTACTTAGGCTTGACGTCACGTAGACGCCACGACAGCTGCGGGCTTTTTTGTTTTAAATTTTTAAAAGGCAGATGAAAGTGAAATTATTTGCGTAAAAACTTATTTTATTATTGAATAATGTTATTTTCGGTAATAGAAGACGTGTACCTACATTATAGAAAGTTATTTTAAAATCTGTCATCATGCCAATTAGGTACAATATTTATTTTCATGTATTATTATCCAAACAGTGTACTAGCTGTGCCCGCGCGGCTTCGCACGCGCAGATTTTTAGTACACTGTTTGGATCGTCATAGAACTTTCGCGAACTTTCTAGGACATTCTCCTTCCAGAACTTTTAAGAAATATGTCGAATGTACAGGAACCTTCTAGACACACCGACACATTCCGCCACTCAGTTTAGAATCTCATAGAACTTTTGGGAATTTTCCAGAACTCCTTCCAGAACTTTCTAGAGCAGGTTTTTCCGGAAACTTCTAGACTCACCGACACAGTCGGCGCGCCTATTTTGAAACAATCTGAAGCATTTGCGGCCTTCCCATAACAAAACAATGTGCTAGAAAGCATATTTTTCGTCATCCACTCCCACGCACAGCCACCCCCACCAAACTCGCATATTTTCGATGTGACACCAAGGGCTGTCCTAGTGGACAGCTATGGTAGTCATAACCACCGGTGGCTGGTTGTGGAGAAAACTTGGCGGGTAGGGAAACACGGGTTTCTTTTTACTCCCTTTATATTAACTCGTGGCGTCTGCTTGCTTGCTTGCCGGCTTGGCGGCAAAAAAACTTTGGATCGATTTTTGACCCTTTTCCCGTGATCCAATCGAGCTGAAACTTGGCAAGTAGACTCGTGGCGACGATCAAGAAGATCTATCAAATTTTCGCTAAAAAAAATTAATAATTACAGCATAATTTCGGATTTTTAAAAAATTTATTGTTTTTTTCAAATTGGAATCATTAGAAAAGTTTGATTAGCAACGGCGGCCCGATAACGTCGCGGAATATTTTCTAAATTTGAATTACTCCGTCAGTATACATAATTGGTACTTCACTACGAATGTCGAAAATCTAAATTGGCTGACAAATGTTTTTAGAATTTAATCTTCAAAGCATGAAGTGTCTTATCAAAGCTCAAAACATCTGACATTTTAGAAATATATTAAATTGCTGTAAGTTAAGTGTTATGTTATATGTTTTAATTCGTCTTTAATTGTTGTTATATTTTACAAAGAAAGGGAGTATAATGAAAACTTGGTTTTTAAGGGTTACTTTTTATTATATATACATATTGATTTTTCATTCAAATGTTTTTCCTCAACTTGGTGCTTTTACTTCTGCGGCTTCTTCTTCGTATTAACTTTTTGTCTGCTCCGCCATCGCTCTGTATGTACTTTAATAATCTACAAGAGTCATTAAACAACCTCTTGATAATCTGTGTTATTAAAATAAAACAAAATATTGCTCGTACTCGACATGTTTACTTGGAAAAAACATATATTACCTTATTATTAATTGTTTCAATGATTTACGCTTCAACCACAAAGATATCCACGAACTCCTTACCAATTGAATAGATGAACTAATTCCTGCTTTTTACTCCCTTTATATTAACTCGTGGCGTCTGCTTGCTTGCTTGCCGGCTTGCCGTCGAATAAACTTTGTATCGATTTTTAACCCTTTTCCCATGATCCGATCGAGCTGAAACTTTGCAGCAGACTCATGGCGACGATCAAGAAGATCTATCAAATTTTCGTTAAAAAAAATTAATAATTATAGTATAATTTTGGATTTTTCAAATTTTTAATGTTTTTTTCATACAAGTTGTATGGATATTTCAACGTATATGGTAGACGCGAAACCCGAAAATGAAAAAGGGAGTATTGTAAAAACTTGATTTTTGTGAGTTACTTTTTTTTAAATATTTTACACTTTCGCTTTTAGAGAAGATATATAATTTCAGGATTTCCAACTAAACAATTCCGATTGGAATGTTTCCCCATTGAAATTCGAAGGTTTTTATTATTTTAATTGACTTTTATTAAAGGGAATAAAATTTTCATATTCGATATAAGTTAATGTAATGTTAGTCCAACGTTTTACATAAAATAAGTCAGAAATATTGAAAACAAAATTCAAATTTTAATATCGCATATCTCCATTACTATTGATATTAGGTCATGGTTGCTGGAACATTTTCGACTCGGAATATAGTACTTCGAGGTCATTGATGTTTTTCAAATAACCCTTTATTAATAATAAATATAAAATATACTATAAATATATTTATAAATGATATATTATAAAATACCTTTATCAATACTTCAAATTAAACCTGTATAAATAGCTTCGTTTCTATGTGATTTCTATAATTTATCCTAATTTATCAATCATCCCTCTGGGGACGAAATGCAGTAACTGTGCTCTTAGAATATACTTTCATTTAAAATATTGTTAAAAAAAATATATATATATATGTATATATATATATATTTATCTGGATGTATAAGGAAGGTATCTAAATAAGCTTTATTGAAATATTCCCATATAAAAGATTTGTATATATAATATTATATAAATATATCTATAAATAAATTATAATAAAATACCTTTATCAAAAGTTCAAATTAAACCTATATAAATAGCTTAGTCTCTATGTGACTTCTATAATTTATCCTAATTTACTAATCATCCCTTTAGTGTGACGAAATGCAGTACCTGTGCTCTTAGAATATAAAATATTGTTATAAATAAATGTATGTATCTAAATATTTATATTTATTTGTATAAGGTAAGCGTCTAAAAAAACTTTTTTGAAATATTCCCGTATAAAAGTTTTCAAATTTACGGGTCCGTCAACATTTTTTAAAACGGCATGACACGCAAACTCGAGACCCACAAAAATCTCACACTTTTTGCGCTGCTGAAACCCTCGTCAGTTTTCATAGCGCGGGTACCCCGGTACCCCGGCCGCGCCGCAAGATCCGACTGAAAATATAAGTTTTGCTGTTGGATCCGCTGGGGAAATTATATTTTTCGCCTGGCGATTTTTTCCTCCATATCCGTATTCGGCTCCGGAATGTGTGAAATATTCTAGAGCGAGATAACTCTCTTTTTCAGTTGATCCAATACATTCGCGAAAACTTACTTCGTTAATTTTAAGGAAATTTATAACAGAATATTTTGAGCATGTCCAAATTTTTCAGAACAGAACTGGATTGTTTGTCACAGGGACATCAATAATCAATTAATGTATATTATAGATGTCTCACAGAGATGAAACTGTATTTTTTCAAGGGAGAGTAGGTATATAAGTCTTTTTTGGGTGGCCATAGGACTTACGACCTATCGTATGGTTGTCTTGGGTGATCACTTTACACATACGTAACGTTCGCCATTTCCACCCATGATAGAATACCATGTCTATTAATTTTTTGGAAGTTGTATATATATTAAATTTTTGCACCACGTTTCACATTTGAATTTGAACGACCCCCTAGCGGCTAGCACCAAAGCTTTTTCCTTCAAAGGAGTTTAACAAATTGAAAATAATGTTGCTGGCGTATACTAGTGTAATGATAGAAATTCGGATGAATTCCATTAGACAATATAAAGTATATAGCTTAAAAACTGCAAAATCAATATAGATGTCTCGTTTAGCAATATCTGTGGTTATTACCGCTAGGGGGTCGTTAGAACTCACATGTGAAACGTGGCGCAAAAATGTAGTATTTATACAACTTCCAAAAAATTAATAGAAATGGTATTCTATGATGAGTGGAAATGGCGAACGTTACATATGTGTAAAATGATCACCTAAGCCAACCATACGATAGGTCGTAAGTCCTATGGCCACCCAAAAAAGACTTATATACCTACTCTCCCTTGAAAAAATACAGTTTCGTCTCTGTGAGACATCTATAATATACATACATTAATTGAAATTTAAAATAAATTAAATTTTACTAAATATTATTATGAAGTTCTACAAGTTAAGTGATATTTTAAATGCGACAGCTGTTTCGGCTTGTAAGGCTATTATCAAACAGTGGATACGCCACGTATTATCGATTTTTTTATAAGGTTTAAGTTACCCTTCCGCTATGGATAATTAGATGTTTTGGGTGAAGCCCTATATTAAGATTATTTTTTTCTAGGCACTTCCATTAAAGATTCCCCGGTTTATAAAATTCTATGTTACGCTTGACTATCAAAGAAAATTTTAATCTTAAGATCACAATATTTTCGGAATATGGCCGATTATATAGTTGTCCAATCGTTAAAACTCTTTGTATATCTCTCGTCAATATGTTCAACAATAAATTCGGAAACTTGGAACTTCTCAATTCACGTATTTTAGTGCATATGTTTACATATATATATATTTTTTTATTCATATGATATTTATTATAAATATTAAATATATTACTATGCTATTCTTTTTATGTGTTTTTACTTGGTAACCTTTGCTTTTAACTTAGTAATCTTACAGTTCCTTATATTTTTCAAACTCTCAGTTTGTTTTTGTGCAGTAAGGGCCAGTTGTATCAACTTGTGTTGTATTAGTTCTTTTCAAGCGTAGATTTTTTCGAAAACGTATAGTTTTATTGGCGAAAATTGAAAAAATCTTTGCTTTAAACGAACGATTACTGTACACCGATTGTTACAACCGTCCCTAACTCAGAAATTTTCAGACTGCGGAAATTTTTTAGATGGTCCTCATTTTATTTAATACTTTTTTTTCAAAATTGTTTCGTTAGTTTCCCAATAAATGAAATGAAATACTTTAAAAACAAATAAAATAGTGTAATGTTTTCACAATATATTTATTTGATAGTAATAAAGATATTATAGTAAAGAAAAAGGTTATTTAAATAACATTAAAAGCTATTTAAAAAGTGCGATGCTTATTATTATGATATCCGCTTTCTCAGTTTCCGCTTTCCGAGTAGCTTAGGTTTAAGCCAAGCTTACAAACATTATAATATAATACTACATTTCAAAACATCGCTAAGCTCTAAGCCAAGAATAGATAAACTATGGCGCGCCTAGAGTTACACTAGAAAGTAAAGTATTGCTTTCATTACAAACATTTTCCGAAAGTTAAATAAAACAAAATAAACATCTTGCACAAGTATTTTCTGAGAATATGTTTGGTTTCGGAATAATTTGACAACCTGTTAATACGTTTTCGTAAGGCCATATAACACGTCAGCGTAACTTTCAGGTTAATTATTTAATTTTATTTGAATAAAATAACTCTCCATTACAAATGATCACGTACAGAGTACCTGGGCGGTCTGTTTCGCGACAGACCGAGTAATTCTATGTAGGTACCCAGAACATTAACTGCAGTATGAAGTTACCTATACATACACTGCATCGCCTAGGTAATAATAGAGTTCAGTTGATATATTAAATGCTCGTTTACTACACATATTCAAAAGATAAATCTACTCATCTTCTATTTTATGGTTTCCTATATATGTTTTTTTTTTTTTTTTTTTTTTTAAATAGAGATGTGAACACGGAATACGTGTCACATCAATATTCTTACTATTTTCAAACTAAGCTAAGCGCTTGTACTCTTGTGTGATCTATTATTTGTTTTATTTATCTTGTTAATTTTTTTTTCATGTTATTCCTATGTAAAATCCCAAATCAGGGCGCGTATAACGAATAGGTAAATAAATAAGTGAATACCTCAGTTTATTAAGTATTTTTATATATAATTTTATATTAGTTATGTTATATAAAATAGGATATGTTGTACTGTTGAATGAGTGATTTCCAAGCAATCTAGGTAAAAATTAATTTGGAAATTAAAATTAAATAACTGTGCCACTTTACAAATATTTACATAACATAACATTAACATTGCTGTATATTCGTGAATTAGATTTTATTAATAA
>JADDOH010017785.1:0-35808 GCA_016648135.1 Agrypnia vestita
CTACACTACTACGTTCACAACACTATACACCACAGCCATAGTATTATTAACTTTTCACATGCGTATTAATCTTAATTAATTAAGATTTCTCTGTTATAATGTCTAACCACAAAGTTAATGCTTTAAATATTAATAATAAAATAAATAAATTTATGAGAAAATGTTTTCATTGACAATTTTAGTTAATTACATATTTAATTCGCTTTTTCACATAATCTTCATTCAGTTCTAATCAAATGTATAGGTATACAGGTTTGGAAAACATTAATAACCTCGCAGGACTAAATTCCTGCCTTGATTATGAGTCTTAAATGTTCAAGCATCCATGACCTAATATCGATAGTTATGTAGTTATCCTATAACAAAGTTTTCTTTTTTTTTCAATACCTATTTCTGACTTAAAAATTTTTTACAAAACGTTGAAGTATCATTACAGTAACTTATATTGATTACGTAAAATTCGTTTGTTTATACGTAATATCCTGTCTGAACTAAAATTAACTGAAACAAATATATTTTAACATTCCAAGTAGTTGCTTGTTGCTAGGCCCTGAGGGTTACAAGTGCTAATTGCTTGCTGAAATGAGGCACACATTCTAGTAATGGGCTACTCTGTTCTACTAAAAATGAAGCGCACACTTTGTAGTCTTCGAATTGAAGTTTTTCGCTTCGCTAACATTTGACTTGTATTAAAGAAAATGAATTTTTTATATTCGATAGAATTTATTGCAATGAAAAAAATGCAAACTAAGATGTCGCATATATCCATAACTATAAATATTAGGTCATGGATAATTTGAAAACATTTCTTTAGTCCGGAGCAGTTATTAATGTTTTTCAAATAACCCTGTATATTTTTTCAAATACCTAATACAACGTCGTAACTACTTTTCCGTCGGAAATTAATCCTAACTTCTCTTGATTTTAAGTTTAGAGAGATAAGTCATCACAATCAATAATAAAAATATTGAAACAGTAGATTGCTGGTCTTGTGGTTAGAACTCTTGCCACCGAACAGCGGTATGAAGTGAAGAAGAAGAAAAGAACTTTATAGACCCTTTTTTTTAAGAAATCAATTCGTAATCATGCTCTTAATTTAGAATTGAATTGTTTTCAAAGTTCGGATAATTTTTAAATTTTTTTTTGTTATGGTCGCCGTAGTAAACATGGAAAAAAAATGTTATAGGTCGACCACAATCAAAAAGCCATTCCCTAGCTTTGTCCGGTAAGAAGGAAGCGGGGGAAAGTTGCCTGGCAAACCCGTATTACAAGTCTCAATATGATTTTCCATTATTTAAATATATATTTTTTAAGAATGTTCTTAGGTTTTCATGGCCACTCAGAATCTTCAAGTTTGTGTTTACTGGGGTATTATGCCCATTGCAGGGTCCATCATCCCTGATGATGGACCCTGCAATGGGATCCGAAAGGTCGTAACAACACGGCATGATACCCCAGCAAACACAAACTTGAATATATTTTTTAGTTTAAAAAAGGTTACTTCCTTTCTAGAAAAACTTATTTTGTGTTCATTTTTTGCATCGTAACAACACACATATTTTTTGCGCACATTCTTTTGAATGCGGTCTAGTTATAGATAATTTGCATTTTGGGAAGAAGTTTCATAATAAGAATGGTGTGGAACTTTTTATAACAATGTTAGAGAATTTACAATGCTAAGATCAGCTTTACGTTATTTTCCGACTGGTTCATTTTTTATTCCATCATAAATGGACTTGCCATACGTACTAGTGATGGGTCCGCTCTGTACTCACTACTACAATGTAGTACTACACTACATTGAAGTGCACACTTCGCATATTTTGATGTGTAGTGCACACTACAAACTACAAACACCAAAGTTATTGAAAGTATAAACTTCAAATAGTACACTTCATTTCAAAGCGAACACTACAAAGTACATACACTTCAAAGTTATCGAAAGTATGAGAAACACATTTTAAATAGTGTATTTTTTACGTGAAATTTTTGGGAAGTTGATGTAGCTAAACGGAGAAATCTTTGGAAACTGTAACAACCCCCCCCCCCATGGTTTGAAAATTTTTTGGAATCGAACGAAGAAATCTGTCTGGCGACCTTTTTTTTTTTTCTTTTTAGCTCGCCAAATTTTTATTTGGGAAAAAAATACTTCATTTCATTTAAAAATTTACTTCACTATTACTTCATTTCATTACTTCACTTCATTATTATTACAATTACTTCATTACATTACTTCACTTCATTAATACTACAATTACTTCATTTCATTACTTCACTTCATTAATACTACAATTACTTCATTACTTCACTTCATTTACTTCACTTCATTTCGTAGTACTACAATTGCTTCACTTCAAGTAGTTTTTACTACAATTGTAGTGTACACTTTGTAGTCTTCAAACTGGTGAACGTTTGTGTGTTGTAGTCTTCATTTTGAAATGAAGTTTTTCCCTTCGCTAATACGTACGTATAAGTGATGTCAAAACTAAAAAGATGTATAACAGCGGTCAAAATATGATTGTTGCGATAGCGTAAAAAATAGAGAATAATAGACGTTTTTAGATAGAAACGCACAAGTCTGTTTTTTGCAAATTAGGATAATCTTCTTTAAAGGGTGTTTAGCATCCATTAATCAATATTGGATTATTGTTAACTATAATGAAAATAATCATTTTTCCAAGATTATTTTCCAACCATCATCATCATTGACCAACTTTGCAAGTATGCGAATTTTCATTAAGCTGCATATTTTGAGAATTAATTCAACTTGTTAATTTGACTAACTAACTAACCATCATACCATTTACATCACATGACATATATCATGTGCCTCTATACCACCTAAGATCACAAGTGAACATAATTCTCTAACGCAACATTGAATTAATACTTGATTAATAATTAAATACTGTTTCAATGTTGCGATGTAAAATATAAATAATGTTAGTATGTTATATTTACCTTAATTTGTTATATTTAATATTGTTATTTAATTTATTATGTTTTATTCTTCACCGTTACTATCTATGTCATTTATTTTAATTTACCTATATTATTATTATGCATTACTTAAAAAATATTTTTATGTGAAATATGCTATAGGTCAACCACAATCAAAAGACCATTCCCTAACTTTGTCCGGTAAGAAGAGAGCGGGAGAAAGTTGCCTGGCAAGCCCGTATTACAAGTCTCAATATGATATTCCAAATAAATATATATTTTTTAGTTTAAAAAAGGTTACTTCCTTTCTAGAAAAACTTCTTTTGTGTTCATTTTTTGCATCGTAACAACACACATATTTTTTGCGCACATTCTTTTGAATGCGGTCTAACTACAGGATATAAGTTAATTAGTTCATTACTATCTATTTACACTTTCATACATATATACATTACATTTTCTTACATCTGTTAATATTTCCAAACAAATAAATAAATTGATACATATATTCACTCATATATATAGGTATAAAACATTATTATAATGATCGATATTAGAAAATATTGTAAAATTTTCAGTTTTTTTTTTATCTGACTTACAAATCGAAAAAGTTTACATTTATACGGAGTTTACAGTACCGAAAGGCGTGTTTCAATTTAAACACCGTCTTGGAAAGGTTAAAAAAAGTCCTGTAAAAGTATCCTTTATTTACGAAGCAATTTAATTATGCAAGAATAAATACATTAACTGCAGTTTTAATCTTTCTTAAACCTACGCTAGGGGGAATATTCTTCCGATGTGATCCAACCTCATTCCCTTTACTATACCTACCTGTTCTTTAACAGGTAGGTATAGTTCATCTCTGTAAATTTTTATACTCTGTCGGTAACACTTACATATTACAAGAATGCCAGTGGCGTAGATACTCTACATTATAAATGACAGATAGATACTCATACTGTATAAATGACACAAAAATGAAAATTATCGAAAAAATATTTTCAAATCTTATATTAATTATTCGCAATGATACTTCACTTCACAGGCTGTAAAATAATGCAGGAAAAATACGATGGAAGCTTATCAACAGAGGACAAGATAAGATTAAATTTCAACTGACACATTTGGATATTCAATCTAATCTTAATCGTAATAAATTTTGGATATATTTTTTTTGCTTTGTGGTAAAAGTACCTACCGTGAAATTGCATAAAGGATACAGAATATATATGTTGAGTTGTTCTTTTTCGTTTTTATCAATCACAAAAACAACCATATTGCCGGAAGAGTATTCAAAATAGAGCCACGTGGTAAGGAAGCGTTCGTTACCACGTGGTTCTATTTTGAACTCATTTAAACCCCTCCCCCCCCTTTTCCGGGTGGAACGAAGTTTTTTCCTATTAATTCCAGAAGACATTTTGTGCTGTTTTCTCTTACCAAAACTATTTTGAAATTTTTGATTTCGTGCAAACCGATCTGCGCAGATTTATCGATCGCCATTTAATCTGACGCCCCCCTCCACCCCACACGTGACCCAGCGTAGCATTCTACACAACTCTCCCCCCTGATAATAACACGTGGCTTATGAACAATAAAATCATCCTAGTAAGTTTATCTTCAACTTTACGAGTAAAGAGCACAGAAAGTAAACATTTTCAATTCCAAGTTGTCGAGTAGTGATGGGTCCGCTCTGTACTCACTACTACAATGTAGTACTACATTACATTGAAGTGCACACTTCACACGTTTTGAAGTGCACACTATAAACTACAAACACTAAAGTTATTGAAAGTATATACTTCAAATAGTACACTTCATTTCAAAGCGAACACTACAAAGTACACACACTTCAAAGTCATCGAAAGTATGAGAAACGTACTTTAAATAGTGCATTTTTTACGTGAAATTTTTGGGAAGTTGATGTAGCTAAACGAAGAAATCTTTGGAAACTGTAACAACCCCCCCACCCATGGTTTTTTTTAGGTCGTCAAATTTTTATTTGGGAAAAAATATTTACTTCACTAGTACTACAATTTTGTAATTTTGTAGTACCTACAATTACTTCATTTTATTACTTCACTTCATTAATATTACAATTACTTCATTACTTCACTTCATTTACTTCACTTCATTTCGTAGTACTACAATTACTTCACTTCATGTAGTTTTTACTACAATTGTAGTGTACACTTTGTAGTCCTCAAACTGTTGAACGTGTGTGTGTTGTAGTCTTCATTTTGAAATGTAGTTTTTCCCTTCGCTAATGTAGAGTATTAAAATAAATATATATATATATATATTGTTACCGTATTGGGTTCGATTAAAGTAAAACATTTTTATATATCAGAATTATCTGCATGCAATCTATCTACGCGTCTATACAGGGTTATTCGGAAAACATTAATAACCTCGCGGGACAAAAATAATGTTTTCAAATTTTCCCGGCTGTACAGAATCTTCAAGTTTTTTTGTTAATCTACCGTGTGCAAATGACCTTTTTAACCGACGTTTCGGTTCTTATTGCAGGGTCCATCATCGGAGCTGATGTTTTTTCATGAGTGTTGATGTTGTGGTTCTTATTTGCTGGATATACCGTGCCGTGAATACAAGGTTCGACACGGTATCGCAAGTCGTAAATAAGTTCAGTTGTCATGACACTGGCTTCTCATGCCGGGGGTACCGGGTTCGATTCCCGACGAGGTCACAATACGTCTGCGTGATTAACTCAAGCCTGGAGTGTTTTTGTGACGTGTTGCGCTACAGTAATTGGGCTCCATGGCCTGTTGTATGATAGCTTAACAAAAAAATACTTGCCACTATACCACTATACTGCCAAGATTCTACAAGCCAGATATAAAAAACGTCAATACTCACAATAACACATACGCCCTGATGATGGAACCTGCAACATCGGCCAAAAAGGATGTAGAATATCCCTTATTTTTGTGTTTTCCGCTAAGCTAATTTTAGAGTATTACACAACATATTCCGTTTCCTGCCGAAATACGGCGGAATATCCCAGAAAACTCAATCCAGAGGATTCTGAAAGGTCGCGAAAACCTTAGAACATTCTTAACAAAAAGAGTGTTTTATCATATTTCTTAAAATTTATATATATATATCTATTTGTCAAAATTAATCTTTGGTCGATAGAGTGAGGAGTGAACATTGTGAATGTAATGTCGGCTGTAGTGCGGTAGATAGAATAAAGAGAGGAGTGCTGAGATGGTCATGCAGAACGTACGAGCGAGGAAAGGATGGTAAGGGAAATATATGGGACGAGTGTTGATGGCAAAGGGAATAGAGGGCGTCCGCGAAAGACGTGGCACGATCAGATACTGCAAGTATTGGTGGACGGCCCTGTTCAAAGCCTCAACAACCGCAGAACATGTATGAGAAAATATATGAATGTAGCGGAATACAAAAGTGGTGTGTCAAGATAGAAGAATATGGCATTCTATCCTCTCTGCCTACCCCTGCGGGAAACGGCGAGGTGGTTAGTAGTTAGTTGGTTAAAATAATTTAAAATCATTTCCATAAATTAAACGCCACTACGTTAAATTATTTATATAAGATCAAAAATTTTAAGTTACCTGTAAATTTTCTTAGAGCAAGAAAAAATACACATGGTTTGTAAAATAATAAATATTGTATGATAGGTATTTTGGCTTACCTTCAAATAGGTATATCCTAAAAAAACTTAACTTTAAACACACGTTTTAACACTTCCGTTATTTAATTATCATAACAACACAGGCACATTAATTTATTTATCAAAATATATTTTAACGTTTTAAAAATCACAGAATTTTTTTTAATATTACGTATATTCTTCGGTATTAAAACAGTCAAACACACAGTCTCACGTCCGAAAACTGATTAATACGGTTGTTGATATGACGGTCTTTTCCTCCCTTATTTGCGAGGGATGAAGAAGCCAAGTCCGAAGAGCCTCGCACCGTAAATCACGTCCGCGCGTTAACGTTTTTACCGTCTGACTAAAGTAACGGCAGCCTGCCTGGGTTTGTCGTTACGTTGCGCGTTAACGTCACAAGGTATCGTCGCGACGCGTTTTAAGTAGGGTTGCCAATCCTGGCACTTTTTAATTTTTTAAAATTTTTTTAAAAAATAATTTTTTTTTACAAGATGGAGCTAGTCACTTATGTTGGATTTTTCTCTTCTGCATGAGTGACATAGACTCGTGTGTGGGAGAGGAGTTTCATTACATTTTAAATTTACAGAGAATTAATGACAAAATGTACATAAATTGTTTCCAGTACCAAACGTAGACGATATTTTCAAGCAAGTTTCCATATTAAAAATATGTAAAGAAAAAAAACCTTACAGAAAACCAAGAATATTTCAAACTTATGAGAAATGGAAACCAATTCATAATGCCTAAATGTAAAACAACCCAAATGCAGCATCACTATATTTATAAAGCCATTAATTACTATAATAACTTACCTATCGAGATACGATGCATCAGTAACCTCTCAGAGCAAATCAAAAAAATTAAAATTTACTTAAAATCAAACTTTAATTCATAAATCATTTAAACCTATAGCTTTTTTCCAAATAACTCCTATACTTTCATTAGGAAGGAATGTAAAGCTGATCGTAGCATAATACAGAGAATAAAAATAGGGTCACTCAGGTGGTTTGGGCATGTTGAGCGAATGAATGAGGAAAGAATGGTAAGAAAGATATATGATGCAAGTGTTGACGGCGCCAGAAAAAGAGGGCGACCACGGAAGACGTGGCATGACCAGATTAACCAGATACTGGAAGATGGTCCTGTTAGAAGTCTGAACAACCGTCGAGCTTGCATGCGAAGATGTATGAATGTAGACGAAGCGAAAGTTGTATGTCAGGACAGAAGAGTATGGCGCTCTATCCTCTCTGCCTACCCCCTCGGGGAAACGGCGTGATGGTAAGTAAGTAAGTAAGTAAGTATCAATTTACCTTTTTACTGTATTAATAAATAACTTGTATACACTATGTACCTATATATTATAACAAGGAATAAGAACTGTGGCTCCCTCATCAGACTCAAGAGCTTCTCTTCACTGATGAGGTCTACATGACTACCAAGTATTTAAAAAAAATGTTTAAGCTGATATGTTATATATAAGAAATGTATTTGTACCATAAATTAAATAAAAAAAAATAAAAAATATTCATCATTATATATGTATAGACAATCTAGTTATAACTAGTAAGTAATAGGTACATACATATAATAATAAGTAAGTAATAGGTACATATATAATAAAATAAAAATTTAATTATCTCTGAAGGTTTTTTTTAAATGCCTCATAATTTTCCTCAGTCGTCAATTCAACAGGCAATTCATTGAACCATTTCACACCTCTGAATGTGTAGTGATGCTGGGCAGTTGTGGTATGTATCACAGGGATATGTAATTTACCAAGTGTTACATTTCTGCTACTTGACACTCTTTGGGTCAGCTCGCTATCACTACGAAAACCTTTATATAGTTGAACTATGCAATTTTGCTTGTATATTTTTTGTAAAGTGGGGACTTGCAATTTATTAAAGAGGTCTATTGTCGAATAATCATTAGGTTTTTTAAGAATGATCTTTATAATCAATTTCTGGGTAACTTCTAAATTTTATTACTAAGATATTTCTTAATTAATACCGGTATTTCGGTATTTGAGTGTGGACAAAAAATTTTTAATCAGATTTTGTATTTCTACTCTTTGCGTGGAAGTTTTATGAGTCGTTGGTCAAGTTTGGTGGCAATTTTTTTTTTGTGCCACTATTATTTAAAATTTTTAGAATGTTTTTTTTTAAATTAATATCAATTTTATTGCCAAGGAATCGGTGATTATTCTTCTTTTTCTTTTCATGCCCTATCCGTTTAATGGACGCTGGCTATTATGTTGGCAATGAGAACGTTATTTACTGCGGCCCGGAACAGCTCTACAGTGGACTGGCCAAACCACTGTCTCAGGTTCTTCAGCCAGGATGCTCTCCTTCTTCCAGGGTCCCGACTTCCGGCTATCTTCTCCTGCATTAAGTGATGCAAGATCTCGCATTTCTCTGGATGTCTCATCACATATCCGAGATATTTAAGTTTTCAGATTTTTATTCTTTTAATTACTTCTTTATCTTTATTCATCCGAACCATAAGATCTTCATTCGTAAGTCTGTCCATCCAGCTTATGTTGAATATTCTTCTGTAGATCCACATGTCGAATTATTGTAATGTATTTAGATGAACGTCTGTCGGAGTGAATGAAAGAGACGGGCGATAGAGAGAGTGAATGGGGTTAAAAGGGACGCGCCCACATGAGAAATAACCGAAACCAGAGCACATACTTTTAGATAGAGCTACCATTTAAACCGGTATGGTACTGTGGCAATTCTGTATAATTTATTACGAGACAATAAAAACTCAGAAGAACAATATAAATATAAATGTAAATAATAAAATATATAGTAAAATAAGTGTAATTAAAAGAAAACCACAACAAAGAAAAAATCCGTAGATCATAAAAAATACCGAATTTATTATAATTTTACTTCTGTGTGGAAACCCTGCAAGACGCTTATGAAATTGCACTTTAGACCTCCACGCCCTCAGAATATCGACAAATCAGAATTTGGCTTAAAATTCACCCGGAATACGGTAGGTAAAGGTGATTCAGCACCTGCTTTGAATGGTTGTAGGTGAGAAATTAATGACATCACTACATAAAACTGTGCGCCAACCACTGCGGAAGAAATCACGCTAATTATCTGGGAGAGGGAGATACTATACTGGAAATTGTGCAATGAAGAATCAGGTGAAAGCATGAACCGAAAGTCTTGTATAACCAGATTTCATGGATATACTGAAGATAATCCTAATAAACTAAACAGTTTAATTGTAAATGGTTACGGATATTTTATACGAACCGTACCTATGTTTTTCCGAGAGACGATTCTCGACGTTTCGTTGAAGTCATATTCAACGTCATCAGGAGAATGACCTGTACCCGCGGAGGTATAGGGCGGACCGATTGATGTTAAATGCACAATCTCAACTCGTTAAAAACTGAAGAGGACACGGACATAGTCCAACCAAAATTGGAATGTGCAATGACAGTTTGGAGCCCTTACCAAAAGAAATACCGATAAATCTCGATTATTGAAAAATATTTTAAAAAATGATAATTTTGTTTATTTTCACTATTTATTTATAACGATTGGAACGTTTTCGATGCTAACGCATCATCTTCAGTAATGTTACTAATACTAAACTTAAGACTAAAGGACGGCGTGTGGAGTGGAGATTAAAGTCCGGTGGGTATGTGAGCGTGGTCATTAGGCGCAGAGGGAACAATAATAGATGGTGTTTGAATATTGTTAACATTTTTGTTACCATTAATCGCTTAGTTTTCTAAAATGTCTAGTTTCTTTGCTTTTTTATATGTTTATTAAATCTTACGCTGTTACAGTCGAAACGATGTTCTTTTGCTGGCGTCAGATATTTCTGAATTGATTGTAAAAAAAAATATTTTCCTCAAGTGTTCTTCGATCCTTGTCTCTTTTTTCTTCCAGTATGTCCAATATATGACGCATTTACTATCTTTACAATTTATTTAATAGAGTTCGCTTTTTTATAACGCGTTTATTATTAATTTATTACTTTAAATAGATTTTCTGATATTACTTTTTGTATAAAAAGCCGACTTAAAAGTTTTTACGTCATTTATATACATACATAGAAAAGGAGAATAATCTACATCCATGTACCACGAGAAACTGCTCAGAGAACGCAATGACGTCACTGTACAGCATTCGACTGTGCGACACATTTGTCGCATCTCAGGATAGACTTGAGAATCTCTTATCTTCTTCTTCTTCTTTAGCCTTTCTCTCCACTGCTGGATTCAGTCCTCTTCCATACCTTTCCATCCTTTCCTATTGTTGGCTTCTTGTAGCCGTATGGGCTATATCTCCACATCGCAATGTCCTGCGTCCTACCTTGCAACATGTCTTCCCATTGCCATTTCTGCGCATAATTTCATAATTTCTTAGGCTAATATATCGTTGCGTGCGCTTGAGCTTTTCTACACTTTTCTTTGTTAGGCTCATCGTCTCCATTCCATACGTCATCACTGGCAGAATACGCAAGATTCGAAAGCTTTTCTTTTTAGGCTAATTGGGCGTTACCCGATGCTTATTTAGCGCAGTCATAATACAGATTATTGGATAAAATCATTCTTTAACAAGCAAGACTTGCTTGCATATTTTACATATAGTACATTTCGTTCATATCTAAAATCACTTTCTCTTCTCGTCACATTGGTTCATACCTATTATGTTTCACCTATCTTTTGTGATCTGTTAGATATTCATTTATTCAATAATTACATTTGTTGATAAAACTATTCGTACATTTATAACAAATAACATAATATTTATAACTTTATCAGTTTATATCTTTCTTATCATCCCCTCCTCAATAATATCTGCAGTCCATAAGACCGATGTTATGTGTATTAAGTAATAAACTAAGGCCAGATTCACGTTATAGTATCAAACCTGAAATATTTTCTCTAGTATATGACATTTATGACACTTGAGTTCGGGGGATTTTGGCAGATAACAGGTAAAAATTAATGAGTATGTAAAACGTAAAAATAACAAATCTGATTTTTTAATTTGTTTAACGGTACAGCACACTCATGTTCTTCATTACCAGACGCTTTTCGCATCATTTCTACCGCCAGATGCCTTCTATAATCTCGTCTCCGACACGGTATTGCCACGCAACACACGACACAGAAACACCAAGCTTTCGACACGGTATTGCTAGCCAATACTTAACACAACACTGACAACACCCTGCTTTCGACACTGCAAGCTAACACCCACAATAACACATCAGCCCTGATGATGGACCCTGCAATGGAATCAGAAACGTCGGCCAGAAAGCTCGTAGTAACACGGCATAATCCCCCAGAAGACCCAAACCAGAAGATTCTGAGTGGCCGTGAAAACCTAAGAAATGTTTTATTTCTTTTCTAATTCCGACCCGCATGCGGTGGTAGCATTTCCGTCCGTCATGGTACAAAGACTGTCAAAAAATAATGAAAATTGCGTTTTAATTATTTTATTTATAAAATGGTGGCATAAGATGAGTTAAAAAAAAATTGAATAAAATCAAGATTGCATTTTCTGTCTTCAAATTTTTATAATTCTATTAGAGTTTTTTTTGGCCAGGTGCCATTTTGACCGAAAATGCTTTTAATATTTCTGCATTATCAACTCGAAAATGTAATTTTTTCATTTATCATAATCTGAGACTATCGTTACAATAGTACGCACAATCTTCTCACAGTTCATTTTTATACATTAGTGCTAATACCGTAAATCAGTTTCCCACAGTCGCCCTCCTTTTAATATCTTCCTCAACCTTATCTTCCCTAGTAAACAAACTTACTAACATGTTTGTTTACAAAATAGTAGAAGTAGATGGTGATGATCACCACTGTAGAGGAACAAGTCCTACTCTATCCACGAAATCTTCCGGTGTTCATGTGTGTGTCGCGATATATGTAGGGTGTAGTGTAAGTAAGAAATGATACTTAGGTACTGTGCTGCCCCACTAAGCCAAATGGCAGAAAATCCATACTTTTTGAAAAATGTTTTAATTTTGTGGTTTTGGATTCGTGAGGTTTTTTTCATATTTTACCTTTCTAATAAGCTTGTTTGCCGTATTTCTATCAAAATATTAAAATACAAGCATTTTTGATTTGCAGTATACCCATCTGGGGTATGTAACATGTGGCTTATTTGCAGTTTTAGGTTTTAAACCCCCATAACCCCCACTTCACCAGACGAAGTCAAAAAATCATCCATTCCCTAAACATTAGGAAAGCCCCTGGCCCGGACGCGATTACTAACAAAATACTAAGAAGCCTCCCCGATAAAGCAAACTGTGCACTCACAGCCATCTGCAATGCTTCCTTCCGCCTCCGATGCTTCCCCGAAGCATTCAAGCTTGCAGATGTAATCCTAATACCCAAACCGGGAAAAGACCCCCTCCTGCCCCAAAACCACCGACCGATTAGCTCCTACCCTGTGCAGGCAAAGTTCTAGAAAAACTAATCCTCAACCGATTAAAAGTACAAACCTTCACTAAAAATATAATCCCAGACTTCCAACACGGGTTCAGAGAGAACCACTCCACCGTCCACCAGCTTCTGCGCGTGATTGAGCAAATTACTGAAGGGCTCCTCAGGCGTCAATATACCGCAGTCCTGTCCGTCGATGTTAGTAAAGCCTTCGACAGAGTATGGCACAATGGCCTTCTCTATAAGCTCGACCAATTCGGTTTCGACCCCTCCATGATCCAGCTTCTAGCCAGCTATCTCAGCGATCGCCACTTCAGAGTAAAACTCGATGGCCACTTCTCCACACGACGCCCACTTCGTGCAGGAGTCCCCCAGGGTTCACTCCCAGCTCCCCTTCTCTACAACCTCTATTCAAGTGACATTCCCCCCCCCATCGACGACAATGTCACAATAGCTCAATTCGCGGATGATACCGCTTTTCTAGCCACGTCACCTAACCACACCCTCGCAATACGCCGTGTCCAGAAGCAAGCTTCCGCACTCGAGAAGTGGTGCAAAGACTGGCGTGTGGAGATAAACCCCTCCAAAAGCGCCTCCACCCTCTACTCCCGAAGATCCAAATCCACCGTACATCAGAATGTTCGGCGAAAAAGTCCCCTGGACTAATGAAATTAAATACCTGGGTGTTACACTCGACTCAAAACTCACATTTCGCACACACATGCAAAATAAGATTGAATCCGCAAATCGCGTCCTCTCAGCCCTCTACCCACTGACGTGCCGGAATAGCAAACTGGCCACAGACAATAAACTCCTGCTGTACAAAGCCATTATACGACCAATCCTCACATATGCAGCCCCCGTCTGGGGCCACGCCGCAGTCATGCACACCAAAAAACTTCAGATTTTGCAAAACAAGGCCATCCGGTTAGCTCTGGATGCGCCGCGTTGGATCAAAATCACACAGCTTCACCACGACTCAGGTATTCCTCCGATAATGGAATTCATTAGAGAAACCGCCGAACGATTCTATGCAGGCATCCCAACCCACCAAAACCCCTCCATTAACACTCTGTCGCGCTACGACGAGATCATCCCAAGGAAGATCAGGAGACCTAAAATGGTCCTCCTACGGGACCCAAACCCCCGGGATCCCTCTCCTGCACCATCTTCGCAGTAAAAATCCCCCCCCAAAAATAAATCCCCGCAAGTGAGGTAAATTCATCTCTCACCTCACATAATGATGAAAGAGCAAGGGGTCCTTTGTGACCCGGTACTCTGCTGGCAACGAGATCAAAGTCAAAGTCAAGGTTTTAAACTATAAAGAAATAAGTACCTCAAATACGAATAAAATGACTTGTAACAATATAGAGATTTTTTTGCTTTAAACTTTTGTTCAACTCACCTTAAATAAGCAGTTTGTATTCCTTATATAATAATAAATAAAAGCGTAATTTAGCGATAGTTGTTTAATTATTTTATTTTATTATTTTTTATTTTTCATAAGTACTTTTTAAAAATATCTTACAATCTTATTTGTTTGAAGCTGTTTTAGTATCGGTGATATTTTACACATTTTACATATTTTAAATAGCTGGTCCCTATACGCTTATTTTAGGTTTTTTATTTGCGATAGTTTTAATAATTATTAATTGTAGTTGTTTTATTTTGTCTAAGTATGTTTGTTACGTTAATCCGTAACTGTTTAAGCCGTAGTTTATAATTTAACCTATCATACTATAAAGGTTTCTCAGGTTTTCACGGCCGTTCAGAATCTTCTATGTGCAGTTTTCTGGGAAATTCTGGGTCCATCATCACGGCGCAAGAAGTCAGATATACACGGCAGAATATCCCAGAAATCAAATCATACCCGCGTATTGAGAACTCTTTACAACTCTTTGGCGCGAAGTAGACTCGAGAGTGGCTCGATGATTTGGGGGCCACATGAGCTTAAGTACTCACTTATGGTAGAGAAAGTACAAAAAAAGTTTCTTTGATATCTCTACATGAGAGAGTACGGGCATTATCCTTGGCTTTACCCAACCGGGGTATGCTTGGCTACAATAGTTCAGAGACTAGAAGGAATGTGTATCTGATTACACATTTTTATCGATTGTTGCGCGGTATGAACGATAATCCTAAAATTATGCGGAGCATTGGTTTGCATGTTCCCGATAATTACCTAAGACAACGTCAGCATAGATAGTTTCACACTCCAATATACAGGACCAACCTGCCAATGGTTATGCCTGTTGGAAGAGCAACTGCTATGCTGAACAATATTACTCTGGTTATTGATCTGTTCCATGTCTCTGAGAGGGTATTCCGAAGCAGGATTCTCTAACACCTTTGATGTGAATGGTTTTATATGTGTTTAATATTTGCTTTTGTTTATATATTTCTAAATTATTTATAACATTTACGAATTAAATTTGTAATGTAAATGTTATATAAAAAATAAATAAATTGAATTGAATCATACTTAGTATAAGCAACATCGTGTGTGTCTTAGAAAACAGCATTATAGGTTAAAAAAATTACCTAAAAGTGTCCATAGTTTTTGCCGTGTGTTTTCTTTGTGAATCGTCCAACATTTTATTGGATGACATCACCGTTAATAATACACTCAATAAATATATTGGTTAACCAAATCGTCAATACTTCCAGTAGGCGCGCGTTATTTATGACATCACCTACACACGCACGACATTCGGCCATTTTGCGATCTTAAAGTTTTCCGATACCGTCGGCAGAGCACCCGATTGGCCGATTTCAGGTCGCTAAAATGGCGGCAAAGCACTAATACTTCGATTTTATTAAGTCTAGATGACGTGTCTACGGGAATATTTCTCGCACACAAAAAACATGGCTTGTTAATAATGCCTTATCGATATGTGAAGATTATTTTCAGAAGAGAATTATACGTAGGTATGCGTGTACAGATAAGAATGTATCTACTGATAAAAATATCGAAATATATCCAATATTTATTTAATTTAAAATGTATCTTTTTACGAATCTGTCGAAGATTGAAAAATTGAACGTGTTACGTAACCATGAAATTAAAAACTCTGTTTTAAAAAGATATGTTTGACTACATAAATGGATCATTTTAACATCTTATTTATATTCGGATAGTTTTCACGTTTCAAAATATTTAATGCAACACATTATCAATTTCTTTCATTTATATATTTAAATTAATTGAAAAATAAATTCGCTAATTAGAATTATAATTATATCAAGACATCCATCAAAAATGGTTTAATGCTTGAATTTCACCTTTATATTAATTAGTCACTTTTGTACTAGTGGTATACAGATCAAAATACCTAATTCTCTTTTATAAGCTATTTTTATACTTTTTTTTATAAAATTTGTTGGAATTTCTTATTTATTTCACAACCATTTTTTTATACTTTGCATAATTTGCTTCAGTTGAACACGTAGCACGTTTGTGTTAGCGTGTATCTGGTGGCGTTAGTGACGGACATTGTTACACAGAAAATTATATAGTTAAATAAATTTACTAACAAAATCGATTACCTCAGTTTAATGTAGCTTAGAGTAATTAGCATCACAAGTTCGGCAACTTTATAATTTGGTTTGCCGGATTTTTAATTATCAACAAATTCTATTACTTGGGTTAGGTTAATGTTCCGTAGTCAGAACTATAGTATTTGATAACTTAGGTTCGGTAATGATTGAATCAAAAAAGGGTCGCTCCGATGGTTTGGGCATGTTGAGCGAATAGATAAATAAAGAATGGTAAAAATTACATGCCGAGAGTCTTGACGGTACCGGAAAGAGAGGACGACCGTGGAAGACGCGGCGTGATCAGATCAACCAGATACTAGAGGATGGTCCTGTTAGTAGCCTCAACAATCTTCGAGCTCTTATGCTAAGATGCAGTGGTTGAGGCGTGAGTTGTGTCAGGACAGACGAGTGTGACGCTCTATCCTCTCTGCCTTCCCCCGTGCAAAAACGGCATGATGGTAAGTGAGTAATTTCCAGTCATTATTGACGGGTTGTATATCTAAGTGACTAACAAACTATCGCAGGGATAGAAAGCCACACTCGTATGTCTTGACATACCACTCTTTCCTCGTACACTCTCAAACACGCACGCTCTTCGGTTTTTGATGCTTCTAGCAGGGCCATCAACACTATTTATCTGATCTATCTGATCAGCTGCTGTAAAATTTAATTTGTGTCCAGGACTTTTTTTGGTAATAAATTAAACTCATTACCGGCGTTTCAAAGGTTGCGCACATCTCAAACCATCTTCAAAACCTTCACTGGTTTAGATGTCCAGAGAGGATTGAATATAAGCTTGGCCCTACAATATTTAAGGCTATTCACAACATGGCCCCTCAATACATAACCGACTTCTGCATTCCATTCTCCGCAAAGAACAGACAACTAATACTTCGTCCAGCATCAACATCCTAATACAAATAAGTTAGCTGAAGTAAATCGCGTTCACATAACTAATTTCGGTGATCGTGCTTTCGCGGTGGCTGGACCAAAGTTATGAAACAAACTACCTAATAAACTGAGACATACAGACAGCTTACCACAGTTCAAAAAACAACTTAAGACGCATTTATTTAGACAATCCTATAAAAACCTATAGAATCTGACCATAGCAACACTAGCTAATGTTTTCCACTCCTATTGTGCACTCCGCACCTAATTATTTCAGGCACTCCAACTATTATAGTATTAAACTATAATTCCATTTCTTGCATGCCACCTAGTGAATAAGCAATAGTAAATAAGTTTTTTTTTTAGCAGTAAGTTGTTTTGTAAGATAATTTTTCTGTGTAAAGCTCCCTTGAGGTGAGTATTCGCGAAAACGGCGCTATATAAATTATCCGAATATTATTATTATCTATACTAATATTATAAAGAGGAAAGATTTGATTGTGTGTTTGAATTGAATAGGTTCCGAAACAACTGGACCGATTTGAAAAATTCTTTCACATTCAGAATCCTACATTATCCCTGATGAACATAAGCTATAGAATATTTTCAAAAATGTTAGGGATCCGTATGAAAACTTTGATAATGTAACCCAACGTGTGAAAAATTACGAAAAAAAACGAAATTATTGCCAATAGAGCAAAGTAATGTACTACAGTTTTATAGAGGACATAAATATCTACAAAAAAGTCTGGGATACCATATATCTAAGTATTACAGTTATGTTACAATAACTTATGTTAATATTAGATGGAAACATTGTTTTTTAGGGAACAGCGGACCCTTTGTTTTCCCTCAAACACTTATTTTTTACTTAATACTTAACCCGTGCAACGCCGCGTACGACCAGCTATATTTTTATATGAAAGTTGTTATTATTAGAACACATTATTACGGCAGCTTCAATTTCGCAGTTGTCGAAGCCTTGACGCGGATTTCACCACTCTAGGTGCAGAAAAGTTTTCTTATCACTTTGAGTGATGAAGCGATGGGGCGTTATCTACGCGCGTGACACACTCTCAAGCAATCGATAAGCAGGGGATCGGCTAATTCACCGATGTATTGATCACAATCCTGAAAACAAAAGGGTCAAGAAAATATGTACATATTTTTCATTATGTACTTGTACTTACCTCCTTGGCGGGGTCTATACCGCTGTAGGACGCGTCCCCAGGTGGCGGTTAGGGGAAAACTCGCTAGATATAAACTTAGGTTATGCTGTGACCGACTATATACCTATATTGAAAATATATATATACGCATATACCTTTAAGGGTATATACATTTAAATTTTTTATAACTATATATAATGAACTATTTTGAGTAGCTTCAATCCACAAAAATAACTGAACTATAAAAGAAGTATTGTAAACAATATTTCCTAAATAAATAAATATTTATATAGGTATAGCTAATATGGCGAAAATTTTCAATATATTTCGAAGACGATTTATATATAATTAAATCGGGAACAATACTAATTTCAGATATACGTTTCTTTTCACAAAAATAAATCAAACATTTTATGATATGACAGGTGACAGATGATATTTGTCGTTTTCGTATTTACATTTACCATAGAAAAGACATATAATTTACACCGAAAGTTTTGGGTGGAATTTGTAAAAAATAACATTTCTGCATGACGTGCGCCTGGCATAGGACCTTCCGAAGAAGGACGCTATTGCACAAAACTCGCAGCATTAAAAATACACGGTTTTTTTCTCAACTTGACTATATCTGTGGAACAAATTGGTTGGCGAAATAAATTAAGAATTGACATGAAGTTAAGCACAGAAAATTCGGAAATAAAACATAGCCGTAGGACGGAGGAGTTACGGCTAAAATTTTAAATCGAAAAAAATAGATACGTCACGTTAAATGGAAACGTCAGAAATAAAACTTCTAGCCGTAGGACGAATAACAGCCAGAATTTTAAATCAAACTTTTCTTAAGATAAGGATTATTTAATTAATATATGTTTCTCGGAATCTTTACTAATGCACAGCTTTTTTGCTTGTATGCGCTGCACGCCGCTGCTAGATATGCAGGGTAGGAGGGAAACAAACTATCTCTAGCGAACCAAAATGCATGCGGCGTCTGACACAGAATGTTTTTTCCCTTTTAAAGGTTGACTGAATTCAAACTCACCAACCATTCAATACCAAAAACCTTAAATTTTAAAAGAAGAAAGTATACAGAAGTAGAGAGATGGCTGAGGAAGAAGAAGAAATATTTATTTTTTTATATATAGAAATTGTTGGTCTTGTGGTTGGGACTCTCGCCTCGTGATCCAAAGGTCGCGGGTTCAAATCTCACTCCAGATCACCAAGTTAGTCCTATTTTCACAGCGCAAGCGTTTAGCTTAGTTGGAAAACAGATAGAATATTGATGTGACACGTATTCCGTGTTCGCATCTCTATTTAAAAAAATAAATTACTAATGTATTTATTGTCATCATTACAATCAGGGAGAAGATATTAGGAATGAATGTAAAGCTGATCTTAGCATAATTAGTAGAATTAAAAAAGGGTCACTCAGGTGGTTTGGGCTTGTTGAGCGAATGAATGAGGAAAGAATGGAAAGAAAGATATATAATGCAAGTGCTGACGGCACCAGAAAGAGAGGGCGACCGTGGAAGACGTGGCATGGCCAGATTAACCAGATACTGGAAGATGGTCCCGTTAGAAGCCTCGACAACCGTCGAGCTTGCATGCAAAGATGTAAGAATGCGGAGGAAGCGAGAGTTGTATATCAGGACATAAGAGTATAGCGCTCTGTCCTCTCTGCCTACCCCCACGGGGAAGTAATTACAGTCATCTCATGTCTTTCCACTGCTGGATATAGGCCTTCCCCACTGACCAAAAAAATAAATACACGTACCTCAACGTAAGTAACTTTTCCACAAATTGGCCCTACGTCTGGTGCTAATACGTTTAAAAATTACTACTAGGTTGTAAATTTTGAAACGATTGAAGGTATCCCTATAAAAAGGGTTTACATAGTACATACATCGGGTCACAAAGTGATTTTATTAGTTTAAAATGGTCTATACAACAGTCTGCATCATGTGCAGTATTTTATTTTTCATGATTTCAACTTAATCTTGCTGAAATTTGACCTCAAACGTTGGCTAACTTTGAAAAAATGTCTGGTAGTACGATGAATGCCGACAATTCGACTATGTCACTGGGATCGCTTAACAACGTGAATAAACAAAGAAAATGTAAAATTCATGTCCATGTCATGTGTGAAAATTGGAAAATAACAAAGAATTTAAATTCTGGTTATTTTAAATATTGGTTCTGGCTCTTACCTGTTCAATTTGATTTTTATAGGGAGGCTTTCAATTGCGAAAAGGTCAAACTAAATATTCTTGAAAAAAATGATTCCTTTGTGAATAAGACGCGTTTTATTTCAGCGTGACGTTTTTACCTATGCGTCTCGGGTTAAAACATGATTTAAGTTCATAAAAGTTTAATTCTAAAAATTCCTCTTATTTACTGGCGGATTTAATGATTAATACTTTAAGTGCAGTAAAAATGTGTTAAAGATATGAGCGAGGGGGGATATTCTTCCGATCTGACCCGACTTCACAAAGAAAAATTGGTTACCAAGAATTTTACAGGTCACATCTACATTGCAGGGTTTAATAGCTAGATAGCAGGGGCGTGCAGTGGGAACATCGCAGCATGAATTTCACGCAACCAATTATTCGGATAAAAATCGGAATACAACATATATTTCGTAATATTTCTATCGCAATTATTATCATGGTATTCATATTTTGATATATCGTAACAATCTGTAGCATAAATATTTGATTTCTATTTTTATTTTCCAAAATATAAGTTTACAAAAAGTCATGCTTCAATGTTCCCACTGCACGCGCCTGCTAGATGGGTAGGTATGTTGTTTATGCCACAATACTTATACAGGGTTATTTGTAAAACATTAATAACCTCGCAGGACTATACGCCTCATTAAGATTATGAGTCGTAAATGTTCAAGCTATCATAACGTTATATCAATAGTTATGGAGATATTCGACATCAAAGTTTGCATTTTTTTTCAATATTTCTGACTTATTTTATGTAAAACGTTGGATTATCATTATAGTAACTAATATCAATTACGAAAAATTCATTCGTTCCAATACATGTTAAATAAAATGATTAAAACACTGAAAAAAATCCAATTGGAATGTTTTCCAATTGGAATTCGAAGGTTTTTATTTTTTTATTTGACTTGTATTAAAGGAAATGAATTTTTCATACTCGATACAAGTTACTGTAATGATAGTCCAACGTTTAAAAAAAAATAAGTCAAAAATATTTTTAAAAAAATGCAAATTTTGATGTCGCATATCTCCTTTACTATTGATATTAGGTCATAATAGCTTGAACATTTTCGACTAATAATCAAGGCAGGAATATAGTCCTGCGAGGTTATTAATGTTTTCCAAATAACCCTGTTATGTACATCGGATAGTTCTGTGCGCAAAAGAAATGACCAAATAAAAAATAAAAAATGCAGGTTTTCAGGGGAGCAAAAACAAAATTTGGGAATTTCGTTTGTTTACGAAATATCTTTTAAGGTGATCGTCCTGTAGAGTGAGCAAATTACACAATACATTTTTGCATAGAAATATATCATTTTAAAATTTATTCATCAGAATAAATATTTTTTAAATACATATATCTAGTTACAATGTCATAAACTAAATTAAATAATTAATTAATAAATTACCAAACCTACGATGTTTTAAAAATGAAGAAAATTACTCCTCTTTGTAGGCTTTATAAAAAGCCCACATAATAAAAAAACCCAATCATAAGATTGAATGGCCTCGTGTGATTTTTTTTCAATAATATTAGAATATAAGCAATTATACTAAACTTATAAAAATTATTGCAAAATCTGTCAGTTTGTTCACGTACAATTAATGTTTTAAAAACACAGTTTTTTAAAAATACTTTATTTTATTGAGTGGTTTTTTCAACTCTTTTTACATGGCTGACATCTTTTTTACTTCAATATTCAAAAGAATAGATTTTATTATTTTAAAATAAAAAGTTTTTTTAGATATTTAATCAAGACGTAACATATTAATGATACAATATGCATATGCCTCGATTAAATAACTAAAATCTGAAATTAAGAAAAAGTTTATTTTTATTTTTATTAATTTTAAAATAATAATGACTATTCCTTTAATTTATTCATGAAAATAAAATATTATAAAAATAATTTTAAAACATAAATTGTAAGTAAACAAACTTACATATTTTGCAATAGTTATAATAAATTAAAGATAATCGTTTACTTTGCAATATTATTTAAAAAAAATACGATATCTCACGAGGCCATTCAGTCATAAAAGGCCCACAAAGTGAAGCAATTTTCTACATTTTTTAAACATCGGAGGTTTGGTAATTTATTAATTAATTTTATACTTATATACAATTAATTTATCGGTTCGGGATTGATCTCGTGAAATGCCTCGAGATCTCGCGGGATCGGGTTTGCCTTCCCTAGTTAAGATATAAGTTCGTGCACTCTGGTGGAAGATCTCTAAAATGTAGGAGATTTCTTATTTGCTCTTCACCTAAATGATTGCCAGTATTTCGAACGTAATGAATAATTTTAACGAATCTGATGAGATAATATCGACGAAAATATATAATGACGATAGTAAAAGATAAGCTTATTATATAAATGCGGTGTTGGAAAGGCATGCTTAAAATCTCTTGGATAGCAAGGCAAACCTAAGTTTTTATTTATCTGGCGATGATGGTAGAAACTGGAAAGGAGGAAGGCCAGAGAGGAAGAAGTTGATCTCCGATTAGATGGACCGACCAGATTTAGGATGCTACTGTCTATCCTATAGATTACAAACCGCTGCTCACGATCCTCAAACTGGCTTGAGAAAAATAATGAACATTCGGTATAAAACATAAACTTTGTTATATATAAGTGAGATTAAATATAGATTACATTTTGTAATCTATATTTAAAGCATGTATTAAACCGACTACTTAAAATAATAATTTACGTGGATTTTTTGGGAATATTGGCGAAATGAGCCCAAGTTACTGGTGTCAGCATAATGTGTCGGGAATATTGAGAGGAAAGGAGAGAAGTTAGTTAAAAAAATATTTAAAATTAATATAATAAGCAAATTAATTCCTGAGTTCAGATTTTCAATAATTCCTAAGCTTTCAAAATTATTCATTTTATTACCTTTACGTGCAATGGGATAGAGAAAATGAATGAAAATAATAATTTTTATGCATCATGCGGTGCGTGAATTCAGAAAACTTATGACTAGTTACACAACAGCTTTGCTTTTATAGTCTAATGTTGAGATTTCTACAAGTTTAACCAATATGTAACGCCGAATCCATCAATAATATAATGTAACATATTCCTATCATATTTTATTACTCTTAAAAGCAAACATTTGAAAAACCATTGACATATTTCAAATTTCGACAAATTACACTGTTCGTAGCTTCGCAGGCAGCAGTCACCTGTTGGAAACATAGATTACGCTTCATTTACCACGTTTGATAATACAATTTCAGATAGTAGAGCAAATTTGACACCCTCCTTGATAAGTAACAACCTTCGGGTTACAGTTATCCTGAGATATACCAGCCGGAGGTCCTCGGTAACCTTCCCGGGGGCGGGAGACGATAAGAGATACCAGGTATCAGCTCGGAATTGGTGTACGTTTCCAGGCCTGGTCACGATATGCAAGTTTCTTCACACATCTAGTTCGGTGTCAACAATATCTAATGCAAATGGAGATACAGTATCTGGTGGGCAAACAGTGTTAACAGTTAAGATAAATTAAGATAATACTTCTTCTGATATTAATATACAAAACTCACTCGATGGTCGGAGTTGGGAGTCATTTGATACCGCTTTCAGCTCTCAGGACCGATTTTAGAACGGTTTTACGTAACCGAGTCAAACTAGAGTTAAATTCAACCGTCACGAAAGTTGAACGTGTTTTGGGCTGTCGAACTCGTCATCAGATGGTCAAATATCTTGATTTTTAATGCTCTAAAGTGCAGTTTGTCGATGGAAGTTTTTTGTGCGAGTTTGGTGCGTCGAACGTGAGTGTTTTTGGTGCTTTAAAGTGCTAGTCGATCCAAGGTGATTTTGTGAGTACTTGCAGTTCCGCGATGGACGGTTCCAGCGCGCCTGATGACGCCGAGCGGACGTGACGCGCACGTCGTGCCTTTCCTCGCTTCGCACTCCTCAAAATGTGTCACCCTGGGCGGCGGATCAGCGCTCCAGTTTATGCTCTCATTGCGACGCTGCCACGTCTTTCATCGCGCTGATAATATCGATCGTATTACTTCTTATCGGATCGCGGCGTATTGAACACAGACGTGTAATTTATATTTAGCTATATACGAACAAGGTTAAAATGACTTACGCACATCAGGCTATTCGAAAAACACATTTATTCTACAAATTGCGTGCTGATAACAAATTATTGTCTTCTTTTTCATTGGTCGCTGGTTAAAGACTGCGATTGGTCGACCTTTTTAGATTCTCGAGATTTGAAAAATCTCTTTTTTTTTAATAAATTTTTTTTTTAGAAATATTATACGTAGATTTTTTTTGGAAAAGTTTAAAATACCGAAATAGCAGGAAACGGAAAATTTTTTTATCTTTAATAAATATTTCACAAATAATACGGATGAAAAATAAAGCAAGAAAAAATAACATTATAAATATTAGAAATTTTGCGATTCTCGAGAAAATTGAGATTTTTCAAATTATTTTAATAATATTGTTCACCAGCATGCAAATAATACTACACACTACAACCATAGCACTATTCACTCACTTACACCTTCAAATGCGTGTTAATATAATTTATTTTGAACTAGCTGCAACCTGTCAAAAATGACGCAACACTGGTTCGCGTCTTTACTAAGCCCTAGCTTATATTTATGGTATATTTTTGACGATCCACGGAGAGGCGGCGATAGCAACACGCATTGAGCAGCCGGTTCCCCAGCAAATTACGGACGTTAGACGAAGTTACAGGGACAGACAGACGGACAGACAACGAAATTATTATGTTTGATATAACAATACAACAATACGTCTCCATTCTTCGCTGTAACACCTTCATTATGTCTCACCGTCGTGTAGAAGACCTATCGCTTTCTCTCTTTCTCTCAACTGCCAATGATTAGATTTTCTCGAGAATTTCCATTTTTTCTGTTACGTCATAGATTCAATGCAGGGCCAATTTCTTGCCAATGAATGATTGGTAGGTATGTCAACCTTGTAGAAAAAAATTTGTTCAAATTTCCTCAAGGTTTTGTTTGAGATATTAATATTCCATATAAGTATCTTAAATGATAGTACAATGTTTTACAGAAGATACGTCAGAAATTAAAAAAAAATCAAATTTTGATGTGTCTTATATCCCTGAGTAGGTACTTATATTGTAACATTTTCGACTTATTATTTATACAAGAATCTACCTGTAAATATTCTGGATTAGCTCTCATCCACCATGTACATACGCGGAGAATGTGTGTTTTCTGGATTAGAACGCATTTTTTGTGGAAATAGTTATAGAACATGTAAAGGCACAAGAACTATAATCAAGGCTTTGCGATGTAAAATTTGCAGTAAAGATATAAATCTCTATATGGGACCTGAGCTAAGGAAGTTCCATAGAATTGTCAACTTTTAAAGCAGAGCCACACTCCTATGGATTGGAAAAGGGCTCTCGTTATGCCTTTGTATAAAGAAAGAGGGTCGCGTATAGAGTGCGGAAACTGCATGAGAAAATTTTGGTAGAAAAAGTGTCAGTCAGTCAATTTATAGTGGATGTTTATTTGTCCATCACCTTCAAAAATCCTCTGGTAAAGCGTTACGTGACAATCTATTAATGATTAAATACGTTAATTTATGCTTTTCTTATTTGTAATTTTATATTAGTGTGTACACTAGATACTTATCTGAATATTTACGAGTATATATGTATGTATATTCACATATTTGTTCGATAATCTTTTTATCAAAGAAAGAAATTATCTGCATATGATTAATCATTCGTTATTTTCGATCTGCTTTAATATAAAACAAGTATTCATGTTACAAAAAATATAATTGCCACATGTTTAATTCATCATCATCATCGTCGTCCCCTTATCCTAGGAGAGTAGGAAAATCAAAGAGTCACTAACGCTTTTCTTTTCCATCTTCACCTATCTTAAGCCGCTTCGCTACTAATTGACTAATCAAGGCCTAATTTGTTTTCCTCTATTAAGCGATTCATTTTTATTTCACCGCAGCACGCTTACTTTCGCTTTCCTTAGGATATCTGGGACAGTATAACGTTTCCAATATTCTCTAATCTCCACTCTCTTAAATACAGTACTAAGTACCTATGTATGTATGTGTAAAGGGTTTGAAGTCGGCTGGACTCGATTTCGATGTCAATGTTAACTATCGACATCCATGTCAATGTATGCTGAATAAAAGCCTCCTAAAGTGTCTTAGAGTTGTTTTACATTATTTAACTAGAAAATAATAAACTTGTTCATTTTACTCAAGCTCTGACTTGATTATCTCTTCTTTAGGACTTTTAGGGACAGCACAAAACTTTGACGTTATTTTGAAACTATTAAAATATTTTGTTAATAACTACCAACTAACTAACCATCACGCCATTTGCCCGTAAGGGTAGGCATAGAGGATTGAACGCAAAACTCTTCTATCCTGGCATACCACTTCGGCCACATTCATACATCTTCTCATACAAGTTCTACGGTTGTTGAGGCTTTTAACAGGGCCAAAAATACTTGCAGTATCTGATCGTGCTAGGTCTTTCCCGAAAGCCCTATTCCTGCTGCCTTCAACATTCAACTCATATATTTTATTAATCATCCTTTCCTCGTTCATACGTTCTACATGATCAAAACCATCTCAGCACTCCTTTCTTTATTCTATCTACCACTCTACAGCCAGCATCACATTCACTTCTAATTTGTTCATTCCTCACTCTACCGACCAAAGATTTTCCACACCAGCGTCTTAGTGACTGCATTTAGTCAAATTTCATTCGTCCTTTGCCAATTCCAGGCTTCACTTCCATATTCACATCAGGGTTGGCACTAGACGCCATACTGTACCGCTAGTCTTGCTTCCTTTGACAGATTCTTATTGACCATAATCGCATTAGTTTGTTAATGATTGCACGCCGTAAATAATGATACTAAAACAAATTTCACATGTGCAATAGTTGCGTCAAAAAAAAATTGAATTTAAATGCATTTTTGATGCCCAAGACTGTTTCGCCAGTATAATCATAGCTGTTCACATCAAACTAGCTGGCTGGTTTTTAGGTTTTTTCACCCGAGCAATGCCGGGTGACGGGATTTCACAACCCATTGGTGGAAACGAAAGGTGCTGCGCTGGTGTTTGCCAGACAGCGGCGCACGCATGCGCAGTGGTCCCCTGGTTGTTAGCTAAGCGTTATCAGCATTTTCAGGGCAGAGGTGTTTACTTATGATAAGCTCATATTGACGCAGACACACGGTGACTCTAAGCTATCTTCATCTTTGAAGCCATCTCATTCATAAGGTTCTTTCAAAATTATCCGTCATTTTGTAAAAAGTAAATTGTAACATAACCCAAAATGAAAAAAAAAAAACAAATGATGTACAAATACACATCTTCCTATTCACGTTATTCTACAGGGTGTATGATAACTAGTAGCAAAAACATTACAAGTGGATTATTGCCTCGATTGTGTCGAAAATAAATAGTTATGGTAGTATGCAATATCAAAGTTTTAAATTTTTTCCCAATATTTCAGACTTGTTTTTTGCAAAAAGTTTAACTATCATATAGTAACTATTATAAAATCGATTACGAAAAATTCATTCGCTTTAATACAAGTCGAATAAATTGATAAAAAAAAGGTTTTTATCATTTTATTAGTTTTTAGTTTTTTTTACCATTTTATTAGTTTTTATCATTTTAGGTCATGGTTTTCTCATTTTATTTGAGTATTGAAGCGAATAAATTTTTCATAGTCGATATAAGTTACTGTAATGAAAGTTCAATTTAAAAAAAAACTAACTCAGTAATGAAAATAAAAATCCAAATTTTGATAATGCATATCTCCATAACTATTGATATCAGGTCATGGTTGCTTTAACATTTTCGACTCATTATCAAGACTGAATCCACCTCTAAAATTTTTGCTACTAGCTATGAAACATCCTGTATAGTAAGCATAATATATTAATACATTCTTATTATATCTAATATATAATAAAATTGCTTGCAAAACGCCGTATGCAGTGCGATCGTTGCCATTGCCAGTTTCAAAAAATCAACAAATCGTATGAAAAAATATTAAAGAACCTAGTTGCTTAAATTATTTTTAAATTATTGAATAGTACTGAACTACTTATTGATCTGCGATATTTTTATATGTATATATTTTATAATTTATTATTTTCTATCATTGATTATTAATTAACCGTAAAAAGTGTATTATATATTATCATATTCAAATGTTCACAAAACACTCAAAATTCTACTCTAATGTCACTACAGGACCATCTATTAGGGTCATCAATGACCTGTTGACGGTATGTATGTTAAAAAATAAAATAAAATAAAAATAATTTAAGATTCATTTTATTTGGACGTACATTTATTATTCGGTTAATTCTGGCGTCCATCTAGCAGTGGCATTGCAAAGTAATTTGAACTACCGTATCAAAAAAGTACATTGCTCTATGGACAAAAATAAAAATTAATAAAAAATGAGAACTACATATAAGGTCGATATATTCACGGAACACAGAGGGCTGCTTTAGCTTAGTGGTCAGAGCACCGGCCACGGAAAGGAGATGACCTGGGTTCGAATCCCAGTTCTTCTTCTTCTTCATCAGCCTTCGTCTTTCCACTGCTGGATATAGGCTTCTTCCTTATTTTTCCATTCTTCCCTGTTGTTGGCTCATTGTAGCCATTTTTTTCCTCCCACAGCGACAATATCATCGGCCCATCTCTTTTGAGGTCTTCCGATGCCTCTTTTATTTTCCCAAGGTCTCCATTTCAGAACTCTGGGAGGCCATCTTGTAGTATCCCGTCTTGCAACGTGTCCTGCCCATTGCCATTTTAGCTTCGCTACACGATCCATGATATCTACTACTCTAGTTCTGCGCCTAATTTCGTCGTTTATAATTATTATAATCTCTTAGGCTTACTCCGAGCATGGATCGTTGCTTGTATTTGAGCTTTTCTACACTTTTCTTTGTAAGGGCCATAGTCTCATATCCATACGTCATCACTGGCAGTATGCACGATTCAAAGGATTTTCTTTTCAGGCTAATTGGGATCTCTTTTTTCTCGAAAATATGTTTGAGTTTGCCAAAAGCAGCCCAGCTCATTCCTATTCGTCTTGGCAATTCTGCTGTTTGGTTCTCTTTGTTCCTTTTTATCTTGTGTCCTAGGTATATATATTTATCAATCCCAGTAGTAGCCTATTTTATATTCATATTCTCATTCTATATTTTTTCGTGAATTAGATTTTCCTGTATGTCTTTCTAATTTATTAATTAATTATATATATATATATATATATATATATATATATATATTTATTAACATATTTTTTTCATTTATTTAAGGAACGAGTCCCGTAATATTTAATACGAAATAAATAAATGAATAAAGAGAAACACAAATATCAAATAATAAAACTGAAAAATTAAATCTGGAACCTGGATTCGAACCACGGACCTCTGTGTTTCGCGCACAGCGTGTTACCAATTTCACTATCCCAGCGACTTAACAAGTCGTCAATATTTGATAGTTATATGTTTCTCTTTGAATTATTAATTCACTTATTTATATTATTCCATTTTTATTCGGGAAGTAATCGACTGTTTACGAGAATATCAAACGAAGCTTTGACGTCTTCTCGCTAGTCGATTTCCAAACAATGGAAGTATTCTTTGCTAAACTGCAAATAGAGTATATATATTATTAAACATATTTTTATTTAAGGAACGAGTCCCGTAATATTTGTGTGTTTCCCTTTATTTCATTTATTTATTTCGTATTAAATTATATAATTATATATATATAATATATATATATATAATATATATATATATATATGAAAAAAAACCCGTGTTTCCCTATCCGCCAAGTTTTCTCCACAACCAGCCACAACCACCCACCGGTGGTTTTGGTGGTGGATAGCCCTTGGTGTCACATCAAAAATATGCGAGTTTGGTGGGGGTGGCTGTGCGTGGGTGAGTGTGGGTGACGAAAATCTATTTTCTATTTTATCTATTTTATTTTATCTATTTTCTAGCAGATTGTTTTATTATGGGAAGGCCGCAAATGCTTCAGATTGTTTCAAAATAGGCGCGCCGACTGTGTCGGTGGGTCTCAAATCTTCCGGAAAAACCTGCTCTAGAAAGTTCTGGAAGGAGAAGGTTCTAGAAAATTCCCGAAGGTTCTGCAAGGTTCTAAACTGAGTGACAAATGTGTCTAGAAGGTTCCTGTAGATTCGATAAATTTCTTGAAAATTCTGGAAGGAGAATGTTCTAGGTTCGCGAAAGTTCTATGATGATCCAAAAAATGTACTTAGAGTCTACGCGTGCGAAGCCGCGCGAGCACAGCTAGTTTGGTATAAAATTTCACAGAACTTTGTTCTAAAAAATTACAACTTAACAAATATGAATGTGTTCTTGAATATAAAATATTAAATTTTTGTTACAAGAGTCACCCTGTAGACACAAGATTGATATAAAGTGATGAGAGTTTTGATATTACGACGAACGGCCATATTTTGTACTCGCCCTGTGTACTCTTCTCTGTACCTACTCCGTCTGCAGCCGAGGCGTTTAGTTCTTCACCATTGTTACCGGGCATTTTATTTCCCCGGATAATACGACTGAAACGTTATGACATTTGTCTTGCACTCAACTCTCCCGCTCGCCTCTGATAAGGGCTGTTATTGTCTGCTCCGACAGGGCAACGCCCAATCCGAACATAACGACTGTCAAACATTGGTATAAAAAGTAACCCATAAAAATCTAGTTTTTACTATACTCCCTTTCTTTGTAACCCCGGAGGGAATTGACGGCCGGTGGGTCGACAACAAAAGAATGTATTTGAAAACAGAACGGGTCTGGACTGGTTGACTCGATCAGAAGCAGCGCAAGACAGGGGATCATGGAAGCACCTTGTCGAGCCTTTGGGCCCCCGACCCTACTAGGACAAGGGGATGAAGATGATGATGATGAATTTTCGTTTAAAAAATTATAATTATAGTATAATTTTGGATTTTTCGAAATTTTTATTACTCCCTTTCGTAGCGTCGCCCGACTCGAGCCCGACGCATGGGGTTAGCGCCAAACCTGTTTCAACTAGTAAATGAGAAAGGGAGTATAATAAAAACTTAGTTTTTACGGGTTAGTTTTTTTTGACTAGAAGTATTATTGACATACGCTATACTGTGATCGTTCTTAGTACTGGGGTTGTTACGTACGCAGTACGTATGCGAGTCGTTGTCAGGAATGCGAGACCACGAAATGCGCGCATCCATTAAACCGTCAAAATTTTATTTACTCGAAATAAGTGTTCCAGTAATATAAATAATGTATCTATTGTCGACCATCTTGAACCTTATTACCTACTAATCACAAAGATGCTCAATTCTAAAACTGACCAATGATTGGTTGTTGAATAAAAAAAAACTAACTCGTAAAAACCAAGTTTTTATTATACTCCCTTTCTTTGCAAAATATAACAGCAATTAAAGACGAATTAAAACATATAACGTAACACTAAACTTACAGTAATTTAATACATTTCTAAAATGTCAGATGTTTTGAGCTTTGATAAGACACTTCATTATTCTTTTGAAGATTAAATTCTAAAAACATTTGTCAGTCAATTTAGATTTTCGAAATTCGTAGTGAAGTACCTATTATGTATACCGAAGGAGTAATTCAAATTTATAAAATATTCCGCGACGTTATCGGGCCGCCGTTGCTAGTAATCAAATTTTGGTAATGATTCCAATTTTAAAAACCATTAAAATTTCTAAAAATCCGAAATTATACTATGATTATAATTTTTTTTAACGAAAATTTGATATATCTTCTTGATCGTCGCCACGAGTCTGCTTGCAAAGATTCAGCTCGATTGGATGACGTGAAAAGGGTTAAAAATCTGTCCAAAGTTTTTCGTCAGATAAGCAGACATGACAAGTAGACAAGCAGACGCTACGAGTTAAAAGAAAGGGAGTAAATAAAAATGAGCGAGCCCTACAGTAGCCGCATATAATGTGTAACATTTGACATCTCACAATAAAAGTTATCAATATAATTAAACTAGTTAACTTAGTTTACACCACTAAAATTTATTTGGTAAAACCAACCGGTTTCGGAAACGACGTTCCTTCATCAGGGTGTACCCAATACTGGTATTGGTATACCCTGATGAAGGAACGTCGTTTCCGAAACCGGTTGGTTTTACCAAATAAATTTTAGTGGTGTAAACTAAGTTAACTAGTTTAATTATATTCATAATGAATAACCACAAAGTAATAGCAAAATACAACAGTATAAAAATTATCAATCGAGCAGCGACAGAAATGAAACTCAAAATTCAAAAAAGCTAAATATGGAAATATTTATTGGGATAATTATTCATTATTACCCAGTTGCATTTTTTATCAATGATCGGCACTTTTTTCAGACACTAATTATAAAAATTCATTTATAAATACATTTATATTAATATATATATATATACAGGGTTATTTAGAAAACATTAGTAACCTCGCAGGACTATAGTCGTGCCTTGATTATGAGTCGAAAATGTTCAAGCTATTATGACCTAATATCAATAGTTATGGAGATTTGCGACACTATGTTTGCATTTTGTTTTCAATATTTATGACTTGTTTTTTGTAAAACGTTGGACTATCATTACAGTAACTTATATCGAATACGAAAAATTCATTCCCTTTAATACAAGTCAAATAAAAAAATAAAAACCTTCGAATTCCAATTGGAATGTTTTCCAATTGGATTTTTTTTCAGTGTTTTTATAATTTTGTTTAACTTGTCTATATGAGTTACTGTAATAATAGTCTAACGTTTTACAAAAAATAAAAATATGCAAACTTTGATGTCGCATATCTCCATAACTATCGATATTAGGTCATAATAGCTTGAACATTTTCGACTCATAATCAAGGCAGGAATGTAGTCCAGCGAGGTTATTAATGTTTTCCAAATAAACCTGTTTATATTTATTAATTAGTAAATTCATGTAAAGAAAATGTATGTTCATTTTTTAAATATTGTATTTTGCCGCACTGTGAACTGTCAAAGGAATTTTGGCGATGTCGATAAAGCAGTGTACTATTATATTTAATAATTTGGTCATTGGAGAACTATTCAATCCGGATTGCTTTAAAAATGAAATAAAAACGTTAATCATTTAAAAGAGACTACATATAAGGTCGAAAATTTTCGTTAACTTGCCAGACTACCGTGGCGGAATTACATAACGCGCCATTCCCGGATATAGAATGGAAGTTCGTTGTTTCGTATCCCGGTAGCAGTTAAAATATTTTTTCGTTAATTTGATGTTTCTGTTTGTGTTTTCTAATTGATAAATAAAAATTTGTTTAAAATTCACATTTCTTTAAGAACATATACATTTAGTAATACAGTACCAACCTCTCGGAGAATTGGTTGGTACCATCTGACAGCCAACTCTATCACCGCGCGCGCTCATTGGTCAAATGATATAGCGCGCGCTTTCGAGAGAAATGAGCGGGCACTGGACGTTATTGAAAGGAAAATTTTGAGGCATATCTTTGGACCGGTTCCAGAAAATGGACTTTGGTGCAGGCGTTACAACAACGAGCTCTATGCTCTAGTTAAGGAGCTAAACGTTACAAAATTTATAAAACTGGGAAGACTTCGGTGGCCGGGTCATGTGGAGCATGTCCGAGCATCAAGGACCAAAGGGATAGGGCGAAGGAGCTTTAGAAGGCCAAAATTAAAATGGAGCGACATCCTCAGAGACATTTCTGCCTTGGAGCTTCGGAACTGGAGAGAGCTGGCACTAGACCGAGATGAGTGGAGGAAGACTCTTGAGGAGGCCAAGACCCACCAGGGCTTGTAGAGCCAAAATTGATGATGATGATAATACTTACATGTAGATAATGTAAATACGGTATATTCTTGCTTATATTAATCCCAATTATTCCGGGGCAATCCTGACTATGTTTAGTAAAAGTCGGGGCAAGCGAGTGATTATAAAAGAGAAAATGAAACAGTAAGCATAGAATTCCATCACCATAATAACACATTGTGAATTTGTTTGAAAAATTATATTCTGAAAACTACAGCAGAAAATGGGAAATATATAAAAATAGCAGCGCCCGGAGTGTATGCAATTTTTATAACACCTTTTTAAAATGACTTGATGTGGTCACTTGTAAGAAGTACTTTAAATATAGGAAAAATCGACATATTTGCCTTTGATTGGTGAGTCGTGACTTAATAGTATATAAAAATAATAGTATATAATATAATACTCATGTATTGGATGGGTGGACAGGATGAGCGTTCATTTTATTGTGTTCTTAAATTTTATTCTCGGCGGCGCTTAATTCAAATAGCTAAAAATTACTATATAATTTCCAAAACTGTGTAAATTTAAGGTTGTTTGAAAAATTACAATATACCTAGTACCCATTATATCCATCATAGTATATCGAAACAATATTAGAATTCAGCTTTTTAACTGAATCTGATCAATGGAAAAAATATTTATGTTGCTGTTATTAAACGAAACCTCCTTTTAGGAATTAATTATGTTAGGTAGAGGAGAGAATTAGTCAAGATTGATTTTTAAAACGTAGAAATCTCATTGATATTTAGGTATATTGGTGAAAGTGTCCAGTGTTATAAAGTATTTTGTAGAGTATCATTAGGTCAATAATTTTAGGATTTTCGCTAAGATATTAAGTTAAGATTCGATTCCTTTTGTTTTATATATCAAATAAATCGAATAGGCCTCCTCGATGTCAAAAATTTAAAGAACTTTCTTCCTATTTTGTAGTAAACTTAGTGAGTGTTCTTTTCTTATGGATTTATAAATAACATGTCATAGAACGTGGCAACGTCACGTGGGGTGGATACTCCCAAAAGTTGTTTTGATTCATTCAACGTTTATTTATTCTAGATCT
>JADDOH010017786.1:0-21750 GCA_016648135.1 Agrypnia vestita
ACACACATGCTACTAAGTAGCAACAGCTCAAGAAGCTCAATACTGCACATGCTCATGTGCCACTAATGAGCATGTGTATTAGTACCGTCGGACGGGGTAATTCCGCCTCCAAGGGGTAATTCTGCCTAGTGAAATTTATTTTGTTAAAGTACCTGGATTACATATTTACACGAAGTTTAAACAAAATATTTGGTTATGGAATTAAACTGCTTGCTCGTATGACAGCACGGATCCTTTGCAAATAGCTTTTTTTTTTACTAAACTGTGAATTGTAACGGTATTTCTGAATACAGTGTGTATGGGACGAGACGACAATCGCCCAAACTTCATCATTTTTCTAAGAAAGTATAAAAGGAACGATTATGATTTTGTCCCACGCTTTTTTTGTGTACATCAGCATAGTAAACCAATCGTGCAGAGTTCCCTTAATGCCTAAAGCCTTCAGCTTATAAAGTAATAAATCATGAGGTAATTTATCAAAGGCCTTGCTGAAATCAGTGTAGATGGAGTCCACCTGATATTTCTCAGCAAGGGTTTTCAGTATCTGATCTTCATACAAAATTAAATTCGTCAGAGTCGATCTACCGCTAACAAAGCCATGCTGACTTGGCTCGATGAGGCTCTCGAGGTGAGGAGAAAGGTCATCCAAGACGAGTGATTCAAAGAGCTTAGGAATTGAAGACAATGTACAAATCGGTCTGTAATTAGAAACATTTGATTTATCTCCCTTTTTAAAATTGGCACGATGAAGCTTTTTTTCCAATGGCTTGGAAAGTAGCCGAGTCTTAAAGACTCATTAAATAATATAAATAGTGGGTATGACAGGAATGTTCGGCAGTTCTTCAATAGTGCGTTAGGTACTCCATCAGGCCCCATAGGTTTTCTTGTATTTAGCTTCTCCAGTCCCTTCGTAACAGTAGCGTGATTTATATGGCAACTGTTTAGAGTGATCTCTTTATTAGGAAAATAGTTAAATTTGGAGTGAATTTTTGTATCAATCATGTTATGGGTTTCATAGACGCTGCTGAAGAAATGCTCGAAGTAGCTTGCCACTGTATAGGGATTATCACTATTGGAACCATTATATATCATAGAACTTGGGACATGATTATGACGTCACTTTGCAGGAATATAGATAAAGCATATATATTCTACGGTATTTGTCACTGTAATTTGCTTATTTTTACTCGTCTTAGCATGGTTTTTATATAGATTTTGCGGTGTTTATGACTTATTTTAATAAAATAACTATCTAAGAACACATTAGAAATAATGAAATACGGATTTTCATAAGGAAAATCGGGTAACTTACAGAAAATTGATGCCATAAATATTGGCATCATTTTTCAGTTTTCAGGAATGAATTTCCTACATTTGGGTAACATACAATATCTAAAAAACTTTTTCCCAAATATTATGGACGCACTATGCAAAAAAGCCGGCTTATTTTGCAAAAAAAACAAATGGACATCTAAATACGCGAATGTACTGTTACGTGTTAAATGTCAGACTGACATAAAAAATTGATGCCTGACGTCTCTTGCGAAAATAAGCGTTTTGGCGGGAGCTTAAAATCGTGGTATAAAAAATCGTTAATTAATATACATATTAAAAAAAAACTTTTTCATAAACATATTTTCTAAACCAAAATTAAGATGGTTCTATTTAAAAAAATGTGATCGTATTATTTTGAATATAAAAACCCTATTATGTTGGAGAAATCGTTTTTGTCAAATCGACGTTTTCTTAACCAAAGTTATCCTGAGATATTACAAATTTAAATTCAACATCGAGTTTGACATTTAGTTCCGACGGCTAATGTATAACATTTTTTCATATTATTCATATTCATATTTCATATCATATTGATAAATCTTGAAGTCACATACTTAGGCACTTTTAACCCTTTTAGGCCCAGTCCAGGCCAGATAAGGAAGGCTTTAAAGTCTCGGGGGCACTAGCGGAACACTTAGTTTTCGTGGTTTCCTCGTCGCGACCGCTTCTGATAAGCACTACCGAGGGTGGTACTCTTACTTGAGCATAATATCAGACGCGGAAGACTGAAACATCATTCCATACTCCATCGATAAGGCGGTATTTAATGTTGAATATCTGCGCTTCCAAGGAGACCTCGCCCAGCCACCTCCAGTGGTAAGTCTACACAACCGTACTAAGAATTTTGAATAGTTTTTTCATATTTTCGTATGGTAGTTTTTTCCCCAAAATAGAATTATTTTGATATAATTTCATTTGAAAAATATTATTATGATAGTAAGTTTACATATTAAAAATATATATAAAAGGTATTGCCGATGTATTAAATAATGAGATCTTTTTTTTATATTAATTCATATTTTTATTATAATTTGTCAGTTTAATTGCTATGAAAGTTTAATTGCATTTACGATATGAGCCTTTTTTTGTCAAAATTTTTTTTTTACATTATTTTACAAATATAATATTTATATTTATGTTTAATAGTACTAACAATAAATTGAATAATATACAGTCTTTTATATACAAATACTAAATTCTGTAATATATTTAATTATTTTAATTTAATGTATAAATAATGTAATATTAATTATTTAATTTTAACAATGTCGCGAGTCGATTTTTTTCCTAAATAGAATAATATTTTCATTTTTACTATATTTGACAAGTATTAATATTATAATTAGTTTTGGATAATGAAATAGGGTTTTCCAATGCATACATTTTTTTTGTTGTATTTTTTTTTTAAATTCGACGTGTATTTAAAAAAACACTTTAACGGCAATGAATTCTCCTTAAATAAAACAAGCCGTATTTTTTTAAATTGAATTATTATTTTGATTATATTTTACAGATATAATAATTATTATAAGTTGTTGAAGATACAAAGAAAACACAAGTATTTCCAATTAATAAAATAATAATAAGTTATTTTTGTAAGATATTAAATTCGGTTATAAATATTAATTTTATTTATTTATACTAGAATTAAAAAAACTTTGAACGGTAATAATGAATGCAATATGAGTTGTTTTTTCCCGAAAGAGAATTGTAATTTTTCTTTTTATTTTATTTTACAAATAAGTATCATTATCTTCTGGTTTGTGTTTTCTGTTTACCTAATGATACGGGCATAGAAGCCCGAAATCTGAAAAATTCTTACAAATCATTATTATAATAAATCTGAAAGTTTTTTTTTTTAAATTAAAAGTTCATCTATACGTATTGAATACTTGATATTTATTTTATTTGAAAATTATTATTATGATAATACTACCTTGTAATAATAATACCTACTTATAATAAGTTGTTGAAAATAAAAATAAACACTCATATTTACAACTTATCAAATAGAAATGAGATCTTCTTTAGTAAAATATTGAAATTTATATGTAAACTGAAATATTTTCAATATTTTTTTCAGTTACACAGAAATTATTTCGCCGTATATTTAACAATATACGTAGTTTATTCCCTAAATAGAATTTGTCAAATGATAACACTTGACAAATAATTTTATTACGAATTTTTGAAAATTAAAAAAATATATACTATAGGTATAGTATTCCCCACGTGTACTTTGAGTCGTATTTTTTTTCCAAAATATAATAATAAGTTTCATCTTTACTTTATAAGTAGCTATGTAACCCATCAAAAATGACGTTTTCTTATTAAATATTTCGGCCGTCAGTTAAGAGTTACAAAGAGAATGATATACTTTGATAAATGATTAATACAAATTAAATGATACAGTTATTAGTTTTAATTATCATTAAACTGAAATATTAAAGAAATCTTAATTAGAGTATTTTATTGAAAAAGCATAAAGTCAATGTTTCCATATTATTTAATAAGAGATAAGCTATCTTAGTAATTTTGAAAATGGTATGAATTGGATTATAGTTACGGTTACGGATGGACATTCGAAATTACTATTACTATACAAATATTATTATTGTAAGTTTTGGAAAAATAAAAATAAAAGTAAGTAGGTACTTCTAATGTATTAAATAATATGTTTTTTTGTTAAATGTCAAATTGATCTATACGGAGATATATTTTTTTAAATAATTATAAATAAAAAATATATTTTTTTAAGTGAAACAATCGGTAAAGCGACAAATTTTAAATCGTCAGCATATACCTATGAATATCATCAATTATACCAGTAACATCGTTTATGAATGAATCAATATGAGAACCTTGAGGTACCCCACTAGTTGTTTTAAATACACATGAGGAAATTGAATTGATTTTGAGATTCTATTCAATAAATATTTTTTTATGAAATTTCCTAAATTTCTATTTTTTGCCAATTTTTTCGATTTTATCTAAGATAATTTATTGATAAACGTTATCAATACAACAGTACTGAAGTCGGTGTAAATATAATCCACTTGCACCTTCTCCGATAACGCTTCCGATAAGTGGTTATGATGAACGTTCTGAGGACCGGCCTGCCTGATATGAATCCGCGTTACCAAGATGTTCAAATATGATTAGTATACGATATTGTAATACGAGATATACCTATAAAAAGACGATCTTAAAATCTAGCCGTAATCCGTGGCTACGCTTAGAATTTTTATTTTCCGCGTTTCTGTACACAACTTCGTGTCAATGCTTCTTCTATCTTACCAACTTGTTTGCGCGCATCAAATTTGTTTCTTAGTCCGAGTGAAATCGAGAGGAAACTCTCCCTGGACTGAATATTTTCCTACTGAAACCGTGTGATTATATTCGCCCGTCTTTATATTTGAGAGTTTTGCGTTGTTATCAAGAGTTTCTTCGAAAGGTCTAATAATAATAATAATAATTGGATAACTTGTATAGCGTCGTTTTCGCGAATACTCGCCTCAAGGGCGCTTGTTAGGTGAGAACCGCGCGCACTTCAGTTACAGAAACCACACTGTTACTTATTCTATATTTGCTTGCACACTAAATTTTTTGTATGAAGTCCACCAGTAACAATATATCATTTGACATAAAAACAGACAGAGATCTAAATTAGTAAAAACAAGATAGACAAGACGACCATTTGCATTATTCACATCATTGAGTTGTGGCGGGTCCAAGAGAACCTCTGTGCAGCTCGCTGTGCCGCAATCATCCTCCACGCGTCATACTGTTGCTATAATTATGTTTGTCTTTTTCTTTCAGATAAAGTTTAGTGCTTCGCAAGACCCTGCCAGCAGCCAGGCTCCCCTGAGATGTAAGTTGATTGTTATATTTTTGTGAAGTCCTAGTTTTACGTGTGCAATTTAAGATGTTTTCTGCGAATTCCGTACTCTTTCAAAAGGAGAGTTAACTGACTCGTGGGACAGATGCCCTCGCAACTCCGCATCCTGGGCGGGGTCAGGACCGAAGCCCTTGGATCCGTGTGAAGGGCTTAAGATAACTGGATATGGTTGGGGTCCAGATTGGCATTGCGCGGTATTTGATATTCTCATCGGAGCTTTTTATTTATCTTTGAAATATGACAAATATTAAACTTATCATACGATTTGGCAGTAGCGTACCGCGCAGCAAATAAGTTATGCATTACTGAAGATTCTAGGAAACAAATATTGATTAAACTATCCATAGCTTATAAATCTAATCTTCTCTTCCTCCACCTATATCCTGACTCCTAAATCCACATCCTTTTTTCTTCCATTAATTAACTCCATTCTTGATATACTTTTTTTTACATTCAATCACTTACCATTATTCCGTCTTTACATTGTTTGTTGCTGACCATTATTTCATTAACTAATTTAAAACAATTAACTTAAAAATATCTTATCTAACTTTGTTCTTAGCATCTGTAAATCTATGTATTTATTACGTCAAAAATTCTGTCGCTGTCGCGGAAACTGGATGATTTCTGTTGCCAGTTAAAAAAAATTTGAGAGTACATTAAAAAGATTGATTTTTTGAGTTTTACAGATCACTTTAAAATACATTTAGATATAATTTTATATGTAGAAATATTATATGCGTTTATATGCGTTATTTAAAACGAAGATGATATTTATTGATTAGAAATAACGAAATACCACATTTTCTTCAATCAATTATATTTTTGACACATGACCGTTTGACAGATGAAACGTCTTTATATAATGCATCCAGATTACATGGAAATGAACGCGAATCAGAATTATTAGTTACTTAAAAACTCTAGGTGAACATACATATATAGCGTGTATCAGTTTCCTAATGTACAGTAAAATCTCGTTAATTCGATCCCCGATAATTTGAAATTCCCTATAATTCGACATTTTCAAATAAAAAAGTCCCAAATGTTAATTTTAAAATAGATTTACCCCGTTTATTCGAAAATACGCGGTAATTCGTAAATTAAATTTTTAATAGTTAAAATTAGACGAAATTGAAAAAGATTTCGATTTTTTTGCAAGTGAAAATAGCAAATATGTCGCGTACGCATAAACATGTAGCAATATCGGGTAGGTTGGTACTTAAGTAATAGAAATGTAAACGATCTTTGTATTAGCAAAATAAATATTGCGTTTTCGAAATTCCGATGCTTGAGAAAGCCACGTAGATGCATTGCGACATTACTTGAATTGGTCACAAAACGCCACCATAACTGCACGCAGGGCCTAGCAGTAGGCAACGGACGATAGCCAATTGTAAACACCAATGTGCCGCGGAGCGACCCACACTGCCGCCCGCAGGGCCTAGCAGCAAGCAATCGGCGATAGCCGATTGCTTGCTGCTAGTCTTTTTAATTGGTTTATGAAATTAACACCATGCTTGTACATTATAATGGTTTGATTCCTTAATACTCGTAAATAAATAAATAATACAATTTGAAATGCTAGCGAAGAAAACAAAACAATATATATATTTATTCTTTCTTAGAACGACTCGTTTTGAAATGATTTCATGATTTCACAATTCTCTAAAATAGTTCACCCATTACGTCAACAAAAGTAATTTCTTTCAATAAGTGATATTTAATTTATATTAATTTCCTTAAGAATCTTAAGTGATGCGCGGCTTTTCAGTTTTTATGCAAAGTACGCCCCTGGCTTATACAGAGCTTCCCCCCATTTTGATCTGATTTGTAAGAATGAATTCGTAAAAATAAGAGAGAAATATATATAAACAATGATTTTGGCAGGGATTATCAAAAACCTCTCGGCGGTTGACCTTTATGTACAAAGGATAACACTTTTGCAGATTCTGATTGGTTGCAAGGACTCGTATCTAAGCGCTCGGTGTCAAGTGATTTGGTATTTTTCGGTTCACAGCTGATTTAATCGGATTAAATACACTTACGGTAATCACTGTTTGCATAGCAATTAATTTGATTTGTTACTCATTACCTTGAGTCATAATCTTTAAAAATACATGTTAAATGAACTCAGGCCTAGCTACTGGCTGCTGACTAATTCCCGATATTTTAATAACTTACTCAAAGCGGGGGACGTTATATTTCGCAACGACACAATACATTATAATTTCCCATGGTGAAAAAATACAGTCTTCTTCTAAATTTTCATACGCGCTTCCAGTACTCGAGGATTTTTCTATGTTCTGTTTATATATTAATTCACTTTTCATACATATAATATTACAAAAGCGGGTTTATTTCCAGTACGTAATTTCTTCCAACCTACCGCATAATTTAGTGGAACAATTAAAATAGATTTCCAGTATATAATGTTGCAGTGACTAAACTAGTTCCATGATAATGATAATAATGAGTAAAAGATGGATGGGGACAAGGAAGAGGTAAACTAGGCTTTGGAAAAGTAAAATATTTTAGTCTATGATAGTTATTATGGTCTGTGATGATGTGTTGTCCGTGCATAGCTGGTTCCATAACCCATGACTTCATTTCGAATGAGGAGCTGAAGAATTCCGTATTGTGAGCGGGGATGGAGAGTGAAGCACCAGTCAGCTGAACGGAGCGGAAGGCCATGATGAGATATAAAATTGAAATGAAAAGGACATTATAAAATAGAGATAAGATCTGAATGTTATGGGCGTTGTCGGATTGTAGGCGAATGGAAAAGATTGCGGAAGGATGAGATGTGATGGAATTGTTTGAGGTGGGAGATGAAACGGATACTTACTTTTTAAAGGCGCTCCAGTTTGTTGAGATGCTCTACATTGACACTCAGATATCACGCATCAGCATAATAGAGCAGGGAAGAAGTAGGGATTTTACTTGTGATCGGAGACAGATATTAAGCCTGCTTAGGGAGTGAATACTGTAAAATATTGTTTTGCTGACATGTGAAATATATTCGTGCCATGAAAGGTCTGCATCGATTGTAGATTATATTTTATTAATTTATTCTACTTCTCCATGAAACAGTGCGGTTGGTATTCTTCACCCTTCACTTCACCGGGTCTCCGCCTCGCAGACTCTTTGCGTCTTACAAAACGTGATCCATGTTCCAACACTTAAAGTAATATTATTATTGAACTTACTGTTGCTATAATTCTTTTTGTTTGTTTCAGATAAAGTTTAGTGCTTCGCAAGCCCCTGCCAGCAGCCAGGCTCCCCTGAGATGTAAGTTGATTGTCATATTTTTGTGAAGAGGACCGACCACCTTGGTGACGTTCTTATCTTATTTTTGCAATTCAAGATGTTTTATGCATCCATGCATATATCTCTTCCAAAAGCATAGTTAGTTGAAATTAAATTAAAATACCTACGAGATACCGATAAGGTTTTTTTTTATTACATATAGTTTTACTATTTTTTTTTGTCTATAAAATCTATAAGGGTACATCCATTTTATCACACCTTTCCAAAAAAGTCTAGCTTTATGCTTGGAGAGGGACTTACTTACCATTATGCCGTTTCCCCGTGGGGGTAGGCAGAGAGGATAGAGCGCTACACTCTTCTGCCCTGACATACAACTCTCGCCTCATTCACGTTCATACATCTTCGCATGCAAGCTCGCCGGCGCCATCAGCACTAGCATTATATATCTTTATTACTATTTTTTCCTCATTCATTCGCTCAACATGCCCAAACCATCTGAGCGACCCTTCTTTAATTCTATTAATTATGCTAATATCAGCTTGCATTCATTCCAAATATCTGCATTTTTTACTCTATCATGAATGGATTTGTCACACATACTTCTTAGGGATCTCATTTCCGCTACATTCAATCTACTTTCGTTCCTCTTCTGCCAGCTCCAGGCTTCACTTTCATACATCAGTGTTGGTACCAGAATTCCATTATGTACCGCCATTTTTGCCTCGGTAGACATATTTTTTTAGATATTATTGCGTTCAAAGCATCGTTCATCATATTCCCCGCAGTCACTCTCCTCTCGACATCTTTCTCAACATTCCCTCTTCTATCGAACATACTTCCCAAGTACCCAAACTCATCTACATATTCCAAACATTCATTACCTACTAGTATTTCACACGTTGTCTCACTTTCTTCTTTCTCGAATACCATTACAATACATTTTTTTGTCTATTAATAACTACATCAATTTTATCACACTTTTCCAAAAATAGACTAACCCTGGTGCCTGGAGAGTAACTTACACATATATATTTACGTAGTTTGTAAACATTTATTTGAAATAATTTATTGTTTCATTATGTTTTTGTTGCGTTCATTTAGTGTATATTTTATTAGATTAATATCAGTTATCTTCTCGGTTTCTGTAGGGAGGCTATCAAAATTATTAATTCCAAAATATTGAACACATGCGCTGCTATAAAAATAAAAATTCAGAGTCAAAATTTGCGGCCCATCTATTAAATGAAAACCACGTCCCGCAAGGTGATAACGAACCAAAACCTTTACATATAGAAACAAAAGGTTTTAGGATGAATTTACTTGAGCAACTAGAAATAAATAAATATAAAAAGGATCCAAATATTAAACTTTTAAATAATCAACAAAAAATGATCTTCTCTCCACTTCTAAATATTTTTAAAAAACCAATAATCAAGGACATAAATTAAAATAATATTTATAAATAACACTTGCAGAAAACGGGGAATTTTGATAATTAAGCATAACGTTAACCTAGGCACCTTTAATGATAAGTGCCCGGGAAAAAACGTACATTACTACAGGGCTTCACCACAAATATCTAATTACTCTAAATGGGAAGGGGTAACTTAAAATTGTATAAATAAGTCGTTTGTACGTGGTATATCCACTGTTTGATAATGGCCTTACAAGCCGAAACAGCTGTAACACATAAAAATACCTAACCCGTAGAACTTAATAATAATATTTATTAAAATTTAATTTATTTTAAATTTCACTAAAAAAAAAAAAAAATATTCCTTAATCCTTAAATTCTGTTGATAGTGTTTGGTGCTGCATTTTGGTATTTTGGCATATAGTACTATCTATATTATAATATAGAAACACATTGAATAGAAAGCGACTTAGTTCACATCAGGACTTGGTAAAAAAAGTTTGACACATTGATTTTCTAACTCAATAACCTCAAAACACGACATTAATATGCGTTTCGCTTTTAACCTCAAAATAAATACACGTGCGTTTTAGATATATGTTTTCTAATTTAAATTTATTTAAATATATAGTAATCTCAAAAGTTGCACGGGTTTTTTAAATTCAAAAGGCATTCAAGACATTATATTATGACGCGGTTGCAGTACTCGCATGTATATTTGCGTATTGTATAAGTGGATTTTTAACCTCAAAGCACGACATTAAGATGTGTTTCGCATTCATTTCCATGTAATGTTAATATATAGATGTATATTGTAATTCAAAAATATGAATATATGTTTTTTAAAAAATACTCGCGTCAGGGCATTCCAAATTCCAAATCGGATATGTCAAATGCCTATAGATAAGATAATATAGCCCGTCCAACTTATCTGGAGAATAAAGGAGGGCGTCCCAATCGTTGTGGTACTGCCCATAGTCTAAAAATTATCTCGTTTGTAGGGAATTTTATGCAAATTCGTTTTTTCTTAAACAAGTTATAAAGCAGTATACGACACGATAAAAAACAAAAAATGTAAACTAACGTACAAATAAATTTATCAAAATATACATTCGTAAATTACACAACGTCACAAAATGGCGTTTTTTCAAAATCAAAGAAAAATACTATTTTCAGGAAAAAAAAACAAACAATAATAATTCTTTTAGGCCGGCGCCACATTACGCAGATCTTCCGCCGCGTTTTTTCCGTTGCGCCAAATCGGCAAAGCAAATAGATCGACCGATCATCCGCGTAGTGTGTTTAATAAGCGCATATTGTATGGAAAGAAATGTAGCGATGTTCCACGACAGAAGAGACGCGGCGGAAGATCCGCGCAGTGTGGCGCCGGTTTTATTCGGTGTCTCATACCTAATGATCATGACCACCATGTTTAACTCAGTAACACCTAAGGATATCAATCGCTTTAGGGCCGTTGTATCAACTTGGTTTATAGTAATCTTTCGTTCAAAGCATAGATATTTTGCATTTTCCACCGATCAAACTACTCGCTCTCGTAAAAATCTACGCTTTAAATGAACTATTGCTATAAAATAAGTTGATGCAACCAGTCTTTAATGTGCATAAATAAAAAAGTTTATTTTTGAAAAAAGATGTTTATACAAAAGAACTTGATATACCAGAGTCGGGGGGGTGGGGTCTGAGGGTGATAAGAGGGGATATAAAATCACGGTGTGGTAAACCGGCCGGGAGATCTCAGATCTACGTATGCCGGCGGTTACGCCCTCCCCTAGGTACAATCAAAACGTCAGGTGACTGACTAGGACACTGATATCTCGAGGCGGGTGAAGGGATATAAAAATAATAAAATCGAAACAATTTTACAAGTTTCTATATTGGGCACTGTAGCAAATTAATTTACATGAAACATTAATCCTAACTTACATACGACGCAGCAAAGTGGTTACTAATTTAAAAATTACATGAACCCTAATTTAGAGGGAGAGGACAAAATTATAAACAAAGAAAGAAAAAAGACAAAACACATAAAAAATCTGATCTTACTGCTAAAATGTATGGTGACGAGATTAAATTAACACTTCGGTAGAACCAGGTGGGCGGAGAAAAAGTCTTTAGATCGGGGTAACCTGTTTCGGAGAGTTCGGCAGGTGTCTTCTTCGTGCTGCTTCGTGGTGGGCGGCGGCTTCTGGCGTCGGCGTCGTCCTCTGACTGTGCAGGCTACGTCGGCGGCTTCTGACGTCGGCGTCGTGGCGGTCGTCGGCAGAGCGTCGGTCCTCCGTCGCGGTGGTACGCTGCGGCGTCGCGGCGGCACTGATACTTAGGCGTTTGCGGCGGTGCGTCACAGCACTCGGTAGCGGATGGCGGTTGTTGCCGTTCGCGCTTTCGCTCCTCCAGGAGTTGCTAGAGTGATCGGCGATGCTGTTTTTACGGGCACCGCTAGAATCTCTAGCTTCTCCACACTCAACTCAACTCGACTCGACTCCTAACTGGTTTCTTGGCGGCTGGCTTCGCCTTATATTCTCTCCCCGGCGGCCCAGGGTGTGGTCGCGGGGGCTCGAGGGGAAGCCTCCAGTTGGTCTTTCGCCGATTGGCTCCCTTGATGTCCGCCCCCGTCGTTCATTCGTCTCTCCAGGTCCCGATTGACGCTATTGGTTACTGAACCCAATGTTGCCTCCGTTCCGCCCCCTATTGTTCTCCCAGTTTGCGGCTAATCTCGATGCTTTTCTGGTATGTAGGCCTAAACACTTTGTTATTTCACGAACGCTTTGTTCACTGTTCATATCCCTATCCCGTCACCAAAACACATTGCAAAATGAATTAAACTTAAGGAAAATATTACAGTACAAATTGGCAAAGGCGGAAAATTGAAAACACAAATTCGCATCAACACTTATTACCTAAAATAAAACTGCTTACATATACATACTTAATTAAATCGACACGCCAGATAGACATATTTTTATCGACCAGTTATTTCTACCATTATTGACTAATTACATGGGATTGAACGTAGGGTTTCATTAGATCATAGTAAAATTCCTTAAGTATGCATTACAATACCAATCTTGTTATTAAGTGTCAGTTTGATTCTTACAGTTCGCCTCCCAATATTTAACGTTATTTATACATTACGTCATTACAGGTCAATCCTTATCATTAACATTGATTTAACGTTATTTATACATTACATCATTACAGGTCAATCCTTATCATTTACATTTAAAATTTACCACTCCGCATATCCTCTTCCTTTCTTTTTCTTTTAATTTTTTTTTTCTTTAACAATGACAACATGTACTTGATACTTAGTTTTATTTTTAATTTTAGCTTAAATAAAACAAGCTATCGTACTTCTTAGTTGGACCAAACATATTTGTCAATATGTGACATAGAGATACAAAACAAAGGGCTAAAATTATACAGACATCGTGGCATTTCTTAGTGAATCAATTAACATAAAAACTTATTTACATGGGGTACATGCTTCAAGCGGGTCCCCTAATGTTAATGTTCTGTATACATCTTTGTAATTTCTTTTGGGATTACAAAGTACATGAATTTGCATCAACGCCACTTTCCCGAAAGGAATGCTTACATATACTAACATAATCAAATTCGATAGACATTTTTTTTTTTCAAGAAATTATGTTAAACCTTATTACTAGAAGAAAAATTAAGAAAACTTGGCGTAAATTAATTAATGTAACATTATTTACACCTAAATAATGAAAATTCTTACTTCAATATGTAAGCTGGATTGAATGCAAAACGTTTTTTTAGGACTTTCATTATACTAATCATTATCTTATCAAATCAGCCTTCTTCCACCCCTGGTATCAGAATATAAGAAAAGAATAAAAATAGAGAACACTAAAAAAATTATATAAGCCACATTCCACCAGGCAGACAATTGAAAATTTTCCAAACAAGAATTATTTTGAGCTTTATTATTACTAGATTAAAACAACTATTTTAAAATAGACCGACAAATTATATTGCTTAAACGAGTAATCAAAACAATAATTGCATGTTTACAGATAGGTTATATACCTACAACCTACAAATTTGTATAAAAAAAACACAATATTGGGAGCTTAAATAACTAATGACAAATTAACATTATTCTTAAAAATAATTAAAACTCACAAATTAACATTATTCAACTAGGTGTAATACATGAAAACATAAGACATGAAAGCCTCGATCTAAAGTAATATTAATGTTTATTCCAACACGGCATTTACTTATTTGCAATTAATTAAACTATTTTGTTTCAACCCCGTGTGCTAAAATTCATTCTGCAGACAGATTTCAAAAACTAAAAAGTCGGAATCTTATATCTCTTCAACCGTGTTACATCTTTTCACGAGATAATATCCTATTACGTTATATATTATATATTACATCAATATCAAACATCGCCGGCAATAATACAATCAATACATTTTTTATCATTTGCCACAAGTTAGATTAATTCGGGATGATCTCGTTATCATTTCAAATTGCAATGTCCCGTTCATTTCGGTCCTTAACTACATATAAAACGAGTAACCTCCACCTGCAGAGGTGGCCTGGGTTATCTAAATTATCATTACCTTACTTAAATTAAACATATCAGTTGCTACTTAATTAGGTACATATTACATTGATATTATGATTCACCACTTTGCCTCAATTTCTAATTCGGCCTCTACCTTCTTAATTGATTGACCCCTGTTATCTTTATTGATAATGACCGCCTGGTCGTGCGTTGCGGGATCTTCGCGCCCTTATATTAATAATATGATTTATACGATCCTACATCTCGCGGATAGCGTCGCCATGTGGGAGATCGGTATGTCAGCGCTTTCTAAAACATCTCTATTGTCTGTCGAGGACAATAGTAAGTTTACTGCGACGACTTTCGGAATTATTATCTTGTTTTTCTAAAAAATGTCTTTCCCAAAACAATGGCGACTTCTCTAACAAACGCAGCTTTCTAAACCGTTGTCCCATGTGTTCGCATTTGGCCAAGATGTTCTTTCTATTGTTTAATCGGGGTTAGAGATATACGTCCCGCTGCAAGAAAAGGTTTACCGTTTTTACCCTTCCAAGATGTTACTTAAGAACAAAAGGTTGCGAACGTATTGCCCATCCTAACAAAAGGCCGTGCACTTTTAATGTCTTCGGCGATGCCCAACGCCCTCGGCAACCCTAACTTTCTAATTCATTGTTTCATATGTTTTATGGCGGGCTATCCTAAGAGCCATCGTCCGTCGCAATGTTATTTTTTTGAACAATAGGTCACATATTTCGTCCTCGAACAAAAGATCGAACCTGCCGGGGCTGTGACCACATGGCGCGTGATCTTCGAAACATGGGCGCTTTGATTTCGGTATTACCCTAGGACAAAATTAATAACCTGGTTCGCGTCATATTCCGGTACATCAAACTCGTTAATGAATTATGTAATAAAAAGTATAAATAATAAAAATTATATGTTATCGAATAAAATATGTTCTAAAAGTTTTCTCATCTTACGGCTTCTAATTCAATTTTTCCACTTATCCTTGTTCTTTTTTTTCCGGGTGTAGACATTTTAATGCCCATTTCCACGGCCACTTTACCTTCTTTAACTATTTTGTAAATTGCCGATTCAGAAATACCTGAAGAAATTGTATAATAGTAAAATAAAAAACTAAGTATGGGAAAATCATTATAACTGCATGGCAGCACTAACCTGAAGTGGCGGCAATAAGTCTATGAACAAAATCAAACGGTATAATTGGGGCTTTTATACGTTGTTCCTCTTCAAAAAACGTGTGCATTTTCAAGATTATTTCCCGAACACTGCTTTTAATGGTTTTTGGCATGGTGACAATCTAAAATTTTCTTAAAAAACTATCGAAACAATCGTGAACCCCTCTCTAAACAAAGTCTGTCAAAGGTCTGTCAGCTGTAGATAATCCAATATGGCGTCGTTAGTTCCAAATTTGGCCATTCTTCAGATAAGTTAGACGGACTATATAATCAAATGTCAAATTCAATGGAAATGTCTTACCAGATGTAAAAATAAAATTGATTGAATAAAATATGTATGTCGATATTTCTAATCAATAAGTGTTATTTTTAAGTAAATCGAATATTAAATAACGCATATAATATTTCTATACATTAAATTATATCTAAATGAATTTTAAAATGAACTGTAAGCTTCGTTTCTTTAAAAAAATCATACAATTTTTTTTATGCTGGCAATGGAAACACACGCACTATGAGCGGCATTTGTGGGGCAATTAACATATAGATAATCTTCTGGCAATTTTTCATATCTTCTCGTCTTTTTTCTCGATGTTTCTCGACGTCCAATTTTATGACCTACAATTCCTTATGTTGTCAATCAACACTCTCCGATATATTCCCGAATTTAAGGTCTAGCAACGTTAAAAGTCTTTTCTTTCTTGTGGTCTTCTCTTCTTCCATTTGTTCTTATTATTTCCACTCATATTCCTTCATTTACTCATTGTTTTTCATTTACTCTTGTCGTTTTAGCTCCTGTCTTTCTATTTACATTTATCGTTTCCATTTAATTTATTTTTTCCGTTATTAATTGCTTTTGTCGTTCTTCCGGAAGCGTTTGGATTTTTTTTTCTTTTTTATCGTATCGCTATATTTGCTGAAACTTCAAAATCATTCCATTCTCCTACATATATATATTTAATTGATATGGCAGAAGTTAATATTAATAATACACCACGCTGCGAGTAAGATATTATTGTAAACGCTGCGCTGTTACTAAATTTTGGGTATCGCATCACCGTCTGGCTTCGCCACCTGGCTTCATCTCTCCATCATTAAATTAGGATCCCACGTGTTGGCGAAATGACCCTGACTTGGATGTGAAACCTGGCGATAGCTTATTTAACATTTTTTATCGCGATGAAAATAAATAATGTGTAAACACATATTTTTGAATTATTATATAAGTGTGTATCGCATTTCAAATATTTAGTTGCGATGTATCTCAGTACTACGTGCAAGCGTTGAGCTGGAGATAAAGCCAGAGATCTCCTTGAGATTGATAGAAAGAGGCAACAATTTTAACCATCGTACAAGACACTCGATCTGACTCGATTCCTATAACTCTGAAATTCTGAAAAGCTAGACGGAAGTCATTAAATATTTACATTTACGCAAGGCGTTTGTAGAAATAGAGAATGTGGTCTGTGTATGAGCTACCACTTTTAATATCATTAATAACTCATATTGTGTGTGTATTACAAAGTAAAATAAAACATATTTGAAATTACCACTTTTAATTTTATATTTTTTCTTTCAAATATAGAGAAATCAACACGTTATCTGATAATTTATTATTTTATAAATGACATCTGAACTTTTATTGGAATAAAAGGTTTTATATTATTTATGAATAAATAAAATAATGACACTACTAAAAATAAATATGGGCGAGTATGTTATTATATTACGACGTCACTTATTTTATGTCATATTGTACTCAATATAATAGTACAAATTGATTGAAAACTTTATTACTGAAGTACAAATAATTATTTTATATATATATATATATATTATAATTTATTTTATATATATATATATATATATATATAATATATATAATTATCTTTTATATTATATTCCTACTGTTTATATTTAAGGTTTTCGCGGGTAAAAGATGACGAACTACTTTCTGGGGAAACCCGCGTCAAACTGGGATCATCTCTTAGTCCAGTTATTGCTAACTTATTCATGATATTTTTGGAAACTGATATCCTTGCTAATGCTCCGTTAAAACCATCTACACGGCGCAGATTTGTTGATGATATTTTTGTAATATGGCCACACGGTATTGATCAACTGAATAATTTTTTAGTTTATTTCAATAACATCCATAAAGATATAAAATTCACAATCGAAATTGAAGAAAATAACTCTTTGCCATTTTTGGATGTTCTAGTTATTAAAACGAACGATGGCACACTCGGTCACATGATATAAAGAAAACCTACACATACTAACAGATACGTAAACGCAAAATCTAATCACAGTCCGGCTCAATTATCATCTGTCATAAATACCCTTGTTACACGCTCAAAACGATTGTCTGCTAAAGAAAACATTAATAATGAATTAATTCAATTAAAAGACGCGCTGATGTCCAACGGTTTTAATATAACATCTATAAACAAAGCAATTAATCGAAACAAAATCTCAAAACTCTGGATTTACCACCCAAGTCGATAGCTTTCCTGCCATATATTAAGGGAACTACTGACAAATTAAGCCGTCTCATAAGGACAAATAATATTAAAACTATTTTAGAACCGAAAATAAAATATCGTCTTTACTAAGAACCCCCAAAGACAGAATTCCTCTGGAATCACACGGAGTGTATAAAATTCCCTATTCTTCGTGTGACAAAGTATATATCTGTCGTTCGAATCGAAAAATATCATCGCGGGTAGCTGAACATAAAGTAGATGTCAAAAATAAAAAGATTTACTTCATCTTTAGTACAGCATGTTTTAACCGAGGGCCATAAAATAGATTTCGATAATGTACATACCATAGCTAACCTTAACTTAGAATCATCGCGCATATACCGAGAAGCAATAGAAATTTTCATTCATAAAAATAACATGAACAGCAGAAATGATTCCATAAGAATACCAAATACCTGGACAAATATCTTAGAGACAAACACATGTAATACTGCAATTCCTGGAAAAAACACAACTTTGAAAATTAACCCACAAAATTCAACAATAATAGAAAAACCAATTAGTAAAGTAATTACCCGTTCCCAAAGTCGGCTATTAAATAAATAAATAAAAATCAATAATGTTTAGCACCAATAAGGATTTTAATTCACTTTTGTTCTGGCTCTTGCCCCGAATAGTCGTGTTTACTCGTCTAGTTTTGGGCAGGAACCAAAATAAGAGGCCCTTGAGAATGAACAGTGTTACCTGTTCGAAACGTGGGGAGTTTAAAAGTCCTTCTCAGGACTGTTTAACGCGGGTTCCCCCAGAAAGTAGTTCGTCATATTATACTTTATATATATATATATTTTGCTTGAGGTTTCCGCGAGCGTTATTGTATATAACAAAAGTAGATTCTGGAATATCTCGCGTTTTCTGTAGATGGTCTCCCTAAGAAGAAAACTGTTCCTTGGGGTATTCAAAAATCGGTGTTATTTGGTCTTTCATGAAGATAGCTTCGGATCCAGCTTAGAGCTGTGTCGTCTATGCCAACGGCTTTCAATTTTATAATTTGTTGTGGGAGATGCTGTCGAAGGTTTTCCTGAAGTCAAAGAAAATTCCAATGCGTTTCAGAGATTTCTCTATACATTCTCGGATGACGTTAAATAGTCAACCAATTGCGTCTTGTTTACTTTTGTTTTCCATGAACCGAAATTTTTTTATATTAAAGAAAACACATTATTATTTGTAATAATGTAAATATACACCGTTTGGTCGATCTGACTTATATTTTTAACACGTAGTCTTAGGGACCCGGTGGGTAATAAAGGTGATATTTCCCCCCTCACCGTTCCCCTCATCCCCCTTCCTCTGATATATTTTAATACCTGAACCAAATTTTGCATACTTATTAGCACTAGTCGGTAATATAGGCGACATTTCCCATTCCCCCTCTAACCCATCCCCTCCCTCCTCTAACCCATTCCCTCCCTCAGATATATTTTCAGTACAACCCACACCGCTTGACCTATTCGACCCAAATTTTGCATGCATATTCCCAACGAAAAAAGTATGCCACATTTCTTCCCTAGACAACCAATCAACCAACCAACAAGAGGCCCTTGTTGTGTAAAACGATTGAACTGTTGTTTTTCCCCACAAATTTATTTTCAACTTAATCCTTAATTCGTGCAACGCCGGGAACGAACACCTAGTCTACCTATAAAACTCAATGTCTGTCTGTCTGTTCTCTATACTAATCCGTTTGTCCGAAACCGTTTGACCCAAATTTTGCATACTACTTATTCTTCAGGAACCGATGGGTAATATAGACGCCTCCCCCCTTTCCCGTGATATATTTTCCACGCAAATTTGTACCGTTTGAAAGATCTGATTCAAATTTTGCATATTTATTCTTTAGCATCCGACAGGTAACATAAGCGACATTTCCCCTCTTCTTTTACCCCACTCTCTCTCCCTGATATATTTTCCTTCCAAATCTGTACCATTCGACCGATCTGACTCCAAATTTTCATAATTATTCTTTAGGACCCGGCTGACTACCGATCTGACTCAAACTTTGCATGCTTATTCTTAAGGACTCGCCGGGTAACAAAGGCAACATTTCTCTCTTTACCCCACCCCCTCTCCCCGATATATTTTCTGTACAAATCTACGCTTTTTACCTATCTGACCCAAATCTTGCACACTTTTTCTATAGGACCCGGTGGGTAACATAGACGACATTTCCTCTACCCTTTAACCCACTTCCCTGATATATTTCTTGTACAAATCCACACCGTTTGACCCATCTGATCTAAATTTAGCATTCTTATTCTTTAGAACCCGGCGGTCTTCATCCCACCCTCTCCCCACCGATATATTTTCTATACAAATTAAAATTTTATGCACCAAAATTTTGCAAACTTATTCTTTAGGATCCAGCGGGAAACATTGGCCGCCTATTCCTCCCGCACATCTCAGCGTTGATTAAATGGAAACATTGTTTTTATTAAATGCCTTGCAAAGCAATGGAACCTTTATTTTTCCCCACTAACTTATTTTTATCTGAATCCTTAATCCGTGCAACGCCGGGTACGAACAGCTAGTATATATTATAAGAGAGACCAGTGCATAAAGCTACAGATACACATGTTTATTTAGAGGCACGTGAGCATGCGCAGTATCGACCTTCTTTAGGCCTTGCTTATTAGTTATTCCGTACAGGACCTTAAATGCCATCGGCTCGCCGAGCGCGAGGCATAAAAACAAACAATAATGTGTGTAACATTTGTGTGAACAATAATGTGATAATTAATTAATTAATAATAATAAGTGTTTATTCTAGGTTTATTTAATATTATAAGTTTATGCATATGCAATAATATCATGAATGGAGAGAAAGTGATTCATTCTAGAAATGGCGGTAGGCGGAGCGAGGACTTAATTGCCACCGCCGCCATCTTGTTTGTTGTTCTCCACTAATGAGATTATAATGACCGATGGCGGGCGCCCCCGCCCCCCGCTATGGCGCCAGCGGGGGGTGGGGCCCACCCGCTATGCAGGTATTTGCTAATGACAGCCTTTGAGTGAATGAAAATTGTTTGTCATTCATTAATATGTTCGATAATTTGTCATAAATATGTGTGATAATTTGTCGCTCACATTTTGAGTAAATAAATAAATTTAGGTGTAATGATGGTTCCTTCCGCGATTGACCGGAGAACATTTTGAAATAAAAGTATCCGTCGGTCTCGGCAATCGTGGAACCGGTTATTTGTAAATGTTATGCTATGATATTGTAAATGATTGTATATTTTTTCACCTGGATTGTATTTTTTGACCTTTTATGTAATTTTATGTAAATTTTATAACTTATAATTTTATGTAACTTTTTTATGTAACTTTATTTCTTGTTTATTACTTGTAATTTTGTGTAATTTTTATTTCTTGTTTGTTACTTGTAATTTTATGTAACTTTTATTTCTTGTTTGTTGCTTGTAATTTTAATAAACGGGGGTTTGGCGGTCTTTTAATTTCGAACACTGATGGGAGATAAAGGGTTTGGTTATTTAATCTAAAGATGAGCAGATTCCCTTGCCCAGGGCTGC